>JAAAKG020149301.1:0-10076 GCA_010014905.2 Druon quercuslanigerum
ATATTTATATCTATATATATATATATACATACATATATCAATTTTCAAAAAAAAAAAATTTTATTAAACATGACATAATTAAAAATTCAATTGAAAAATGTTTTCAAACGACCCAGGACAAATTTTCAACAAAATAAATCAATTTTCAACCAAAGAAATACATTTTTGACAAAAATTATGAATCTCTTACCCAAGAAAATGAATTTTTTACCACGAGCATTAATTTTTTACCAAAAAACACTAATTTTAACAAAATACATGAGCTTTCAGCTCATAGTATTTTTTTTTAATATTTCTATTTTCATATATTTTATTCTTCAAAGAGGACGAGCAGAGAAAAAAGTAATGATTGAGGGAAGGTGGGGGTAGAATTAAAAGTAGGACGAGAGGGTTTAAATTATTTAATGGGCTAGGAAACTCTTTTTTTAGGCGCAAGCTAATCTAAACTAGGATGTTGATTTTTCATGTTCTTAAAATCAAATGAAATTCTTTTTTTAGTTGTTCTCAGTTACTCTTACGTATTAAAACTGATCTATTTCTTCTTACATAATTAGGTCCCGTGGTTAGAAAATATCCCAATCCAACGCAAATGCAATTTAATCCAATGTCAAATTTGCGCGATGGGGAAGGAATGGATCCCAGGCTGTCGACAATCTATCGCAGTCAGTATGGACATATGCCTACTCCGAAGGGAGTAGTTCTCAATTCACAGAAAGCAGCTTTGAAAAAAGTAAAACGTGAACCGGTTGAAGAAAGTTACGAAACTTCGCCATTAAAGCGCCCAAAACAAGAACCAGGTAAGTGAAATTAAAAAATATACAAATGGGTCATTAAAATGATAAAGAGCACTGACGAAAGGAAAGAGACATGAATGGTTGGGCGGAGAGGGGATGAGACGAGACGAGAGTAGAAGACAGTAGAGATTTTGTCAGGAGGGAGACGAGTAGTCGAGAGGAGAAAAAGGGAGGGGTTAGGAGTGGAAAAGGAGGGTCGAAGGAGAATTCAAATTGATCTATATCTTTTTCATCTTTCAGAGTAAAGTACAGCACCTAGAAAATACACCAACCCATCGAGAATGACTCTAACTCCAACTGAATGTATCCCATTCTGACGAAACTGTGTCCCATTATGAAGAAAACGCACCCAACTCTGACGGAAATTATTTCCACCTTGATGGGAGTAGTTGCAGCTGCGACGAGAAAATGTCTCATTCCACTAGTACTACGACCGCTAAAAAAAATTGAACGGCCCAGTGGGCAGAAAAATTAAGGACGTCCTAGAGACGTTTCCGGGACATCCCTAAAGGTGTTTGGACAAGAAAATCCGTCGCAATGAGCTGCAGACGTGTCAAGGACGTGCCGTCCGTGCACGAACCCATAAAGACAACCAATCGCGTGCAACCTGACGTGCTGCTGCAGTCCGTGGCGGCACGTGCTCAAGGACGTTGCGAGCCAGTGTAGATAACGACGTAATTGTGTGCGGCACTGCTCAGGCGGAAGCAGCACGACATGTTGTATGCGACTGGATAGCTCTCTGGGTTCGTGCACGGACGGCACGTAACTGAGACGTCTCCAGCGCACTGCAACGGATTTTCTTTTACGAACGCCTTAAAATCTCTTCTGGAACATATTCTTTGGAGATCCTAGAGATGCTTTTAGGACGTCTAATGTCAGTGTACGAAAAATGTCACAAGAACGTCCTTTGTCTTTTAGACGTGTTTAGGTCATTAAACGTCTTAGAACCGTCAATTAGACTGACATTGGACATCCTAGAAAAAGTCCCAAGGACGTTTTTGGGTTGTTCATGATTTTTTGCAGAATGGGCAATCAACAAGAACGTCAGTTAAAATACAAGATTTGACCCAAGTCAATTGAAGAATAAACCCGAAAAGGGTTTTATATAATTATGTAAGTGTGTTTAAAAAAAAAGTATTTTATAAAAACTCCACTCTTCTATTCTATTTATACTGTAGGACTCTAAAGAAAAAGAGAAGTTTAGAAATCGACTAATATTATATTCATTATTATCATAATTTGCTTAAGACGATCTGAAGGTACTGCGGCCTACCTGCCCTCTCGGCGACCATTTTCTATTGCTCAGCGCTAGACTGGATCTCGAAGCGTTTTCCATCTCAACCGGCGCCTTCTGCATTATTTGACAAGGGTACATTTAAATTTTAATAGTGTTTGTTTTTCTTAAAAATTCAACTATTTTGTTACAAATTTATTTTACTTCCTTAGAAACCGATTTTGTTGAAAATTCTAACTTTTAATTACCAAGAAGAAAATGAATTTTAAAAAAAAGTTTAATTTTGAACAAATTAAATGAATTTTTAAGCAGAAATATGAATCTTTAATATAAATAAACAAATTTGCAACAAAATACATGCATTTTTAAATAAAAAAGATTATTTTTCTACACAGAAATAAGTATTATAATTTACAGTCAGAAAAGTAAATTTTCAATAAGAAAATTTGTCTTTTTGGTACAAAATTCATTTATTTTTTGTTAATTTACTTTTTTAACAGTAAAAATAAATTTTTCAATAAAAAAAGTCACATAAGTCCTTTTTATAATACGAAAATACAAATTTTCTACAAAACTAATTGAATTTTCGACTATAAAACATTTTTACCATAAATGGAGTAACTGAATTTTAAGTAAAAATATTCATTTTAAACTAAATATATAAAATTTTCAGTCAAAGGAATAAGCTTCCAACTAAAACTTTGCATCACGAGAAATAAATGAATTTTCAAGCAGAGGTTTATATTTTCAATCCGATAAATGAATTTTCTAATAAAAAAGACAAATTCTCAACAAAAATGGATTATTTTTCAAAGAAAAAAAAAAGATTTAAGAAAAAATGTTTAATTTCCAGTTTCAGAAATAAGTTTGCAGCCGAATAAAATAGAGTTTTTTTGAAAATAGTAAACTTTTCAACTTAACAGATGAATTTCCAATCAAAAATATTCAATTTCCAGAAAAAAATATTTTTGCAGAGAAATGGAAGTTACTTAAAAAAACGAACTTTGACCAAATATAACCATTTTTAACGTGGTTCCAACAGACTAGTTGAATTTTTAACAAAAAAAGTTTATATTAAACTGAAGGATTATGTTAAAACAAATATAAAATAGTTAAATTTAGAGTAAAAACAAAAAATTTTAATTTTTTTTAACAAACTTTCAAACCAAGTAATAAAACTTTCAACCAAGACTTAAGTTTTCTACTAATCTAAGAAATTTTTTTGACAAAATCAGATACATTTTTCGTAATGAATAAAATAGTTTTTAATAAGAATAAATAATTCTTAAACCAAAGCAATTAATTTTGAACAGAAAAGATTAATTTTCTGCCAATAGAGATTAATCTTTAAGAAAATATAATGATTTTCAGGTTTAAAACTCGTTTTAATATTTTGAAATTAAACTGTTATTCAAAAAATTCGTTTTATTGCTAGTTACAAACTTATTTGTTACACTGAAAATTAAAATATTATATTTTTTCTGCAAAATTTAAAATTTCGCTTCGAATTCCAGTCCGGCGCTGAACAATAGAAAAAGGTCGCCGAGAGGGCCGGTAAGCCGCGGTACATTCAGAACGTCTTAAACCTCGTAATTATTCAAAATTATTTATACCTAGTTTATGTTTTCAGCGGAATTATCCATAAAACTATTATGTCTTTAAAAAGAGATTTTTGTTCTAAAATTAATAATTTCATATGTAAAAGAAACCAGTGATGATCAGTCAGGTAAATTTGCACAGTATCGGTATCGATAAAGCAAAATAATTTTTTTCTGTGTCTTTGAAAATGATTTTGCGAATGATGCTCACTAAAGCAGATTTGTTTTTCAATAGTTCTTTCTATTTTATTTGTTTCATTCATATTTTATAAGGCATTTATATAAACAGATAGACAGTGTCGCCATTTATTTAATAATTAATACCTATGTAATGGAAAAACTAAAAATGCTATTTTAAAATTTTATTGTATGTAAAAATCTTCATAATTAATAAATAGAAATATTTAATAACTATCATAAGTTCTGCGTTTTTTTTAAGCTTGAATTTTAAATTTTTTATTTGCCTCGATAAGGGTTCTGTATGAGTGTCGAAACGTTGGTCATTATGTTTAAAAATGTTTTTTTGTGGTTTTATAAGAAAAAAGAAGACGACAGAAAGAAAAAGAAAAAAAATTATTTATAATGAGAATTTAAAAAAAAAGAGATAGGGAATGGGATTTGGATGGTTGCCTTCTCATTTTATTTTCAGGAAATTCTGCTCAGTATCCTAAGTGATTATAAGACTTTTCAATAAAACATGAATGTTCTGTAAACATCGAAATTCAACCGATGCTGACAGGATGGACCAATCAAAACGCAAGTTTCACAATCATAATCTTAAAAATATCGATGCATCGAAAAAATCGAATTTGAAACATGGATCTCTCGATGTTTTTCGGTTTCGAAATCCAATCACTACTTTACGCCAATATTTTTAGGGGCTAAGGTTTTAAAGTAGAGCACATTTTAACATGATTTTGCGAAAGAAGCTTAATTGTTATTTAATTATTGTCGCTATTTAGTCATTATTATTTATAGGTAAATTAAATAAATTTGAATCAAATAATTAGTATTACGAATCTTATCTCAATGATAAGGTATCCTAAGTGATTATAAAACTCTTCAATTAAACATGGATGTTCTGTAAACATCGAAATTTAACCGATGCTAACAGAATGGACCAATTAAAACAGAAGTTTCAAAATTTTAAACTTTTAGTGACCAATAAGCGGCCTAAGAAAAACATCGATATATGATTCGGGAATTCGACAGTGTCGGGAAATTTATTTTTCGGGATTTTTCAGTCGTTTCCAAAAACTATGACATAATAACGTAATGCAAGAAAGTATTACATATGAGATTTTAATTCGGTTTTCAAATCTCCCGCGCTCGATATCTCTCCTTGATTGGTCAAAGACCCAGAAGACGTGCGCAAAGACGTATAACCTAATTATGAAAGAAGGTTATGTTCCCCAGGGTTCAACGTGTATTTAAAAAATAAATAATTAGTTAAGAATTAAAAGAAAGTGTAATACAACATTAAAAACTATTGACAAATACTGTTGGGACAGTAAAGTGACTAGTTCAAAAAAAACAAAACAAAATTAACTTAAGGTTCTCGTAAAAAATTCAAGAAGACTCCAAGATTTAAAAAAAAATTCAAGAAGAAAACCAGGGTTTCAAAGTCACTGGACACCGAGTTTATAGGAATAATTCGCCGCTTTGTAACTCTCGTCATTTGAATTGTGGATTCATCGTTGCAATTTTTATAAACATACGAATTAAATTTTTTATTGAAGCCGCTATGTTTATAAATTTTTGAATCTGTGTTGATGATATTTACTGATACTTTTGTCGTCAAAAGTGTTTGATTCTCATATTGAATCTAATATGTAAAACAGCAGATTTTATTACGAACGATTTACTTCCAACCTGCAGATATTCACTTTAATTAATTAATTAAGTTCGAGGTACAACGATTTTGACACGTGTCAAACGACAAATGTCACTCATCTACCGTTACATTAGGGAAAACCAACTCCAATTTAAAAAAAAAACACGTAATGCACGTTCCAACAGTATTTGTGAATTGTATGCTAAAATTATATAGTAATCATCACACTCCCTATGGGAGATAGGCCGCTCATCTGAAAAATTGCACCCGATCCCAGCGAAATCGCGATAAATTCCAGTCATAACCACATCTCACGACCGTGAGATAGGTGGTTACAGTCTTTGACGGTATCAATACGACAATCCAGCAAAAGTCTCGTGCACCCTGAGGATACGGAGCGGCCCAAGGACGACCGCCTTCTGAATTTTCCCCGCAAGTGTTTTAGCATATTTTTCACACGCAGGGATGCTTTTCAGGCTAATAATCAGTAAAAGCTTGAAACCTCCAAGAGCACCGATGATAAGGGCGAATAATTTAACAGAATATATCGGGTTTAATCGTCGCAACTAAATTACAATGTTTCTATACCTCTCTTACTTTTTATTCTCCTTGGCTATGATGTTTTTGTCAGCTAGAGCCGAAAATTCGATAACGAACATAGTTCGCTTCTCGACGTCAAGGAGAACTATGTCAGGCCTCAAATGTGTAAAATAAACAATTGTCGAGAGTATAAAGTTTTAGTATATGCGGCACCTCTCATTCTCGACAATTTACTCTATTTCCCTAGAAGCGATTAGCGGAACGATATCAGGGTTAATGCCGTAAGAATGACAAAGATGGTAATAAAGCACACTTCAGTGTCGCATTGTGCCTTTGGATTATGTGATTCTCAAATAAGTTGGACAACTAGATAGTATCGGTCCTAGATGCTCGGGATGTGCATGGCATGCCCTGCAGCTATCATCTAGAATGTCTTGACTCAAAATGTGGTGACAATATGTTAAGGTGAAAATAACACCATCTTGACATGCCAAAATGAAACCCTCCGTGCCCGAAATCAATCCGCTTGAGTTGAAGAAAGCAAAAGTTAGCTCACACGACATTGATTGATCCTGCACATTTCTGTGGAAGATGTTGTGCATCCTCTTATCGAGTAGCTGTTCCCGGTAGTTTTTCTACTGTGCTTTCTGAATCCAGGCTTTCAGGAGTGAGTACTCGAAATAGATAAGATTTGATTCATTCTGCTCACCCCTGATACTGAAGTTAAGTCCGAGTGTTTCAGCAGCCGCCTTCGCTGCTTCCTCATCATTTTAAAAGTAGGGCCTCTTCCATTTGCGGCTCTATGTGCTGTAACAAAAATAATCCTGTTGCGAAGACATTCAAGATTGAATATTCCACGATCACCTTGACGGCGTGAGGTGCAGAGTCGCGGGACAGAAGACTTAAGATGCATGCTTTTTTTATGTGCATAACCTTTCTTGTTCCGATGTCAAGGGATCTAAACTCGTTCTTCGTCCATGGAACCACTTTAAACGAATAGAGTACTACTGGGATAGTAAGCATGTTCGTTGCAGATACTTTGTTCCTCGCCGACAGTTCGAAAAACCAAATCTGCCGAATGAGCCGTTTATATCTGCTTCGGAGAGTTTTAATTATAGATGTCACATTCTGGAGAAGGCTTTGTGGCACGCTCAGGTACGTATAAGTCTCCCCAGCGCAAAGGTGTCGTACAGCGCTTCTATCGACGAGTTTAGGGTCTTCAGAGACGCCATTAAGTTTAACTTGCTTTAAATATACCTTGATTCATTTTTCTAACCTAAATTCCATTCCTATTTTCTTAGTGTATCGTTCGACAATCCCTAGAGCTATATGTAGTTGCTCTTTATTTTAAGCATAAATCTTATGATCATCCATGTAAAATACATGGGTGAATTTGTGCTTTCGATTTGCAGGTTTACGGCAAGGGTACCCCTGGGAATATAAAAGCGCTAGAGATAATAGCCATAATGTAAGGAATACGAGGAGTGGGCTAATGGAGTCGCCCTGAAAAACACCTCTTTGCAAAATAACCTTGTTAGTTGTCACACGATTTTTTCAAGATGAGATAGTAAATCTGGTTTTCCAAAGTGGCATCAATCTCTCTATGTACCTCACGATTTGCAGATAGACCTTTAAGCTTTCCAAAAGACAGATGATGAGTTTATGGGAGGTTAAATCGAAAGCTTTTCGGTAATCAATCCAGGCCACCGATAGGTCACGCTGGTAGGATGCTGCATCTTTGCGGACACATCTATCGATGAGCATATTCTCCCGATATCCTGCTACGCCTTTCTTTGAGCCGCGTTGTTCATACATTTCTTGCCACACATGTCCGAGTACTGTGCGCCTTTCCACCAACCAATCCGGAATTGGCTCTTCCGACTTCAAGTATGAGGTGAAGATATTGGCTAGATGGTAGTGGGTTCAAGGAAACTTCTTCCACCAGATGGTCTTGATAGCATCTGGTTCATCATATCTCTCAATACTTTTTTCACCTCCTCGGGAGTGATGGTTGGGCATTAATTTTTAGGTGTTGTTATGCGGGCATATCACAGCTCCTTGAAGCTATATGTGTTCTGTGAGTCTTCGACAAGTCTAGGTTGCACTTCGTAGACTTATCTTTAAAACATTTCGAGCTCCTCTATTTTGGGCGGATGGTCAACAGCAACTAAAGTTTCTTGTAAGTGTCGAGATGGTTCAGAGAGAAACTGTCGTTACCTCTGACCCACCTCTCTCTGCGCTCTAGACTTCTCTTGGCGTCAGATAGTATCCGTATTCTCTCAACAATATGCTGCCTGATGGTCAGCAGCTTTGACGTGTTAAGTGTGTGATAACGGATCAGGAGTTCACGCGCAAACTTTCGAACCTTGACGGTAAAATTAAGTCAATCACACACTGAATGCGGGACGCGTACTGACTTGCCCAGCCTATCTTTAAGGCGACTTCATGCATTCGTCTTTTGGTCTTATGATTTTTTGCTTCGAGCACCTAAAATCCCCAAGCTTCCGCTGATCGATCGCATTGACTCCATCTTCATTGGTTCCCCCAGCTCTAGAGTGGTCGGCATTGTTCGCCGACCGATTTTCCGGAGCCATGCGAGTTCTATTGCTTTGAAGCGCACTTACTACAAGTATGTTTGGTGTTATCTTTGTTGTTCCCACAAGAAGCTAGGGAAAAGGGTTCGTCCATTCTTGTATAGCCCTGCATACAAGGATAAGGCTGCGTACTCAGAGAAGTCGCCCGGCATCTCAGAGTCATCGTTCTAGACACCTCACCCAGGTGCCATTCAGCTTTCAGCACGGTTTTCACACCTCCGCTTGGGGGTTAATTCCTTTGGGACCACTCCTGGACTATTGTATGCGACTGCCTATTAATTTTTTGTAACCATATTCAGCACGAACTCTTGGTAAAGGGACCCTCTATCCGCAACCCGAGGGTGCGTTCGGTGGCTTTATCATAGGCCCTTCGTTTTGATTCTAGATTAACCAAAACCGAACAGGCAAACAGGCGAATTTGAAGTTCCAGTAATATAAAATTAGAATATAAACTCTCACTTATTTTTATTTTTATATTATAAATACTGATTATGATCCTCTACAAAATGTTCAGTTCGTTTTTCAAATTTTCTGTTCCTATTGACTCAAATTTAATATGAGAATACCCCAAACGTCATTAACGTTAGGTGTCCCAAACTCACTTTTTACAAGGAGATACGGATTTTCACCTTTGCTTTGGCACTTAGCCTAAAAAGCGTCTGATGAATCAAGTATGTAAACTTTAGAGGAACAAAACTTTAATGTATGCAAATTTTTCAAGCCAAACAAATAATATGGTATAAACGTTAAAGTCTGTCCCACGATCTTTGTCGTTTTAATCGTTGTTTGGGTGCTTCTTTTTTTCTGGTGAGATATTTGTAGTAACAGTTGAGTAATAAACACAGAATTATTAAGCGTGTCTATGAATAAAAATTCTATAAAATTTAGCTTAAAATATAAACATATTTTTTGGTGAATCAGTTGATATAACTCAAAAGTATGCAATATTACTTGAAAAACAGTTTCGGAGTTAAAAACAATATAAACCATTTCCTTACCTGCTCAGCAGGCTTCTATTTAATGCTCAGGCGTTTATTTGTGATTAGAATGTATTACTTTTTTATAAATATTAAAAAAGTATAAACTTTATCGTTTTCCTGTCGTCATTTGTGTGAAGCAGTGATACCGCGTGTATCAACACATGCGCGAGGATCGTGTGGACTGGTTTGTTTATTATTCCCGAACATCCGTTTTCAAATAGAGATCAGAAGTGTTAATGAAAAGTTTCCATAATGTGCAATAATTGTTCTATTCTTTTATAAATTCCTGACCTGCAGAGCATATTTCCTCGAAGATGTGTGCAGATATAAATAGCTTTATTTTAAAGGAACAACTGCACTGCAATCTTTATTAGAAAAAAAGTTAAAGTAGGTATTATTATGATTATTATTACACCATTAGGCCTTTTCCTTTTCGGGGTAGGCGTGACTCACTCGGTAGGGAGGGGAGTAGTGTGAGGAAGGGGTTATAAAATTTTTAGAT
>JAAAKG020149302.1:0-10076 GCA_010014905.2 Druon quercuslanigerum
TCTAGAGAAAAAGGTTCTCTAAGTACTTTAGGCTGTTGCTCTTGGTGGTTCGGAACCCACCTTAAACTGTAGGTCCACCTCCCACCACCAAAAAGGGTGTGGGAGTTGTGTTAAGGAATAGGAAGAAGGTGAAAAAAAATGTAAACCCTTAGGGGACACGTTAGAAGCTTCCACTAACTAAAATAATACATTTTTAAGCTAAAATCGTTTAAATTCGCCTAAAATTCTTAAAAATTTCATTGAAGTTTTTTTAATTCTGCTTAACACAAAAGAACTTTAGTTACATTATTGATCCAAATAAGACACTTTTAGTCAATTTAAGTCTCTCAACAGATTTGTAAGTATTGTAGGAATCTATAAACTGTAAGAATGCGTATTTTTAGTTTATTTTAAAATTCAATATTTTTTATTTTGTTTTATAAAATGTTACGCTAATTCCCTGATAAGTGATAAACACTTTTTAGGGGCGCGACACCTCTTGAGCCTTCAATACGTATTTTTCAAAAATCGAAAAATAAGAAAATTTATTTTCTTACCTAAAACGGCTTAGCGGAACACCTAAATAATTTTTTTTATTTTAATTAGTGAAATTAATGAAATAAATTTAGGTACTGTCGTTTGCAAAAGCTAAAAATGCCATTTTTCAAACTTTTTTTAACGTAGCATTTTGTCCGAATAAAACTGTGTGTCTCATAAAGAAATAATTATTAAAAAATTCGTATATCTGTTTTGAGCGAAAAGGTCTTTTCTATTCATTTTTCCCTACCTTGTCACGATTTTCCGAGAATTTAATTTTTAATATTATTTTGTTTGATCAAAACGCGTCCTATTAAAAAATGATTAATTTTGAAAACAATTGATATAAAGCCTATAGCTCTATTTTAGGCGACTCTTTAATTTATTTTAAACGAAGAAGTTTCTTTTGTTTTACAATTGATATGTTTTTGACAAAGTGATTTAATTTTCATCAAAATAATGAAATTTTTAACGCAATAGTTAAATTTTTATCCTAAAAAACGCATTCCCCAAAAATTGCCATAACTTATATTAAAAAAAATACAGAATTTTAAAATCAAAATGACAAATTTTGAACAAATAAAGATTTTTCCTTAAAAAAATAAATAACAATTTATCTTAATGGTTGAACCTTTAAAAACAAAAGACGAATATTCAATACAAAAAATCAACTTTCAAACAAAAAATGTGGTTTTGAACTAAAAAATTTATTTTCCATGAAACTGATGCATTTTTACGCAACAAGAATTTTTAATTTAAAAAAAAATAATTTTCAGAAAAATAATCAAGCTATTATTATGATTGTTTAACAATCTATTCAATTAAATCTTTTTTCAAAAAAAGTTGAACACTCAAGCAAAAAAGAATCATTTTTAACCAAAAAGTGACAAATTTTAGTTTTAAAAATTCTACGAAAGAAGATGAATTTTTAAATCAAAAACATCAATTTTCAAAGAAAACTAACATAATTTTCTGTTAAGAAAGATTTCTGTTTACTTTTTACGATCAAAATATCAATTTTTGAACAAGAAATTTGAATCGAAGAGGATGACTTTTTAACCAAATTGTTAAATTCTCTACCCAATGGTTACCTTTTGATAAAAAATAAACACATTTTTCCCGAATCAGATAAATTTTTATATAAAACAAAAAGAAACTAGTTTTCAAAAAACAAAAAGTTGAATTTTCATTCAAAAAAGATGAAACTACTCTTCAAACAAATTAGTTTTTAGTGAAGAAAAAAATTTGTTTTAAGATAGTAGAATTTTCACTCAGAAAGGATTTTAGTTGTCTTGTTATTACCACAATATTACATTTAAACAAATACTTGTTCTACAAAGCAGTTAAATTTCCAACAAAACAGCAGAACTTTTAATAAAAAAATATGTCTAGAGGTTGCATATTCATTTAAGAAAGATGAAATTTCTTCTGAAACAGATGAATTTAAAGAAAAAAAACTTACAAAAATAGTTACAAATATAGTATTAAAATAGTTACAAATATAATTTTAAACAAAACATTAATTTTCTGCTGAATAGTCGAATTTTAAACCAAAAAGTATGACTTTTTAACAAGATTGTTATATTTTCAATCAAACAGTTGCATTTTTCTCTAAGAAAAATAAAAATTTTACTGAAACAGGTGAGCCTTCAAATCAAAAAGATAAATTTTTTAAAAAATAGTTAAATTGTCATCCAAAAATATTTCAGTTGACTTTTCCACACAAAATTCCGAATTTTATATAAAGCGTAAATTTTCTAGGAAATAGTTGAATTTTTATCAAAAAAGTTGAATTTTTATCTAAAGGAGCCGCAATACTTCTACTAAGATTTTTAATTTAAAAACTCGAATTTCCAGAAAAAAGAGTTTTCATTGAAAAAGAATTTCAGTCGCCTTGCCAGAAAAAATATTTGAATTTAAAACAAAAATATAATGTTCTACGAAAATAGATTTTCAAAAATTAAGTACATGACTTAAGGACCCCTTCTCCCTATCATAAGAAATTGTCATTAAATCGTCATTAAATTTTCTGGTGGTGCAATAACGTGCATTAATTGTACTTACAAATAAGCGAATAAGCATTGAAAAATAATAATTAGGGCACAAGATACGTATACCGTGTCACTGCCCCCCCCCACACACACAATCATCACTTTACTCTCTCCTTGTTAGTATTTTCAATAGAATGAACTTAAGAATGAGCCAAAGAGGATTAAAAATAATAATTAGCACTCAACGTACGTAAAGTGTTCACACGCTATCATTATCTGTACTTGAATTTTTATAGAAATTTTTATTTTCGTCAATTAAGTGGTGCAGTTCTTTGTGCAGCTCTAAAGTGCATTTGAAATTGAATGAGTGAAAAGAAATTTCGAATCATAGTGGTGCATTGCTGGTTACTAGTGGTGGGATATAGCACATTTTAAGTTGTTCAAAATCATGAATTCAAAAGCTATGATTTTTAAAAGGGGGATGGCTAACGTATCATCAGCCCCCTCTCTGTACCACCTTTAAAACTTTCAGTAACTCTTGTAGTTTTGTGGCGCCAAATTTTAACCTTGTAGTTCAATGGAGCACATTTGGGGTGAAATCAGATGGGTTCGTGTAAATGTAAAAAAATAGCGAATCCTTGGATTTTTTAGCTAATAATCTGATTTTTCTGAATCTCTACAAGAAGAATTCAAGTAATAGGATTTATTATTTTATCATTTATCATTAACCATAGTGGAGTTATTAGGGTGTGCTGCGTGCGAATAATAAAATAATCCTCTTTAGATATAGGAGAAATTTTAAGAGCGGAGTTAACAAAAATTAATTCTTGCCAATGCTAAATCTTTTTATTTAATATAATAATTTAACATAGCTTTTTTTTAATTTTTAGTCATCGTTTGTAGGCACCATCATTCCTATTATGTTGGCGTAATGACGTGGGCGAATGAACTTTATTATTTCCATCTGTAGGCAAAATGAGACATATATTATGTTAGATTGTATTGCGCCTTTCCTATTATTATTTTGTCAACAAGGTGAAAAAATATCAAGTTTATTATATTATCTGTTAAAAAATACAATTATAATTCATATAAACACACTGGCGATGCAAAATATACATTCCTTTCTTTCATTGCACTTAAAAGATTAGTTGCTATTCGAAAAAAATTATTTCCTAATAACAATGATAGAGGAATAAATATGAAAACGTTTCGTTTGAACAAGAAACGATTATTCTTCATATTAAAATTTTTAAACCTACATGAACTTTTCTTTGAGTAAATTTTGTTTTCGGGAAAGCTTTTTTGCTTATCGCTTCACATGAAGTTTAACATACATTGATAAACAAAAGATTATTTTCTCAAAAATATATTTTCTACAACTGGATCTTATTCAACTGTCAAAAACAAAAGTTCTTTAGGCTTAAACAAAAAAAATCATTTTTAAAACAAAAACCTTAAAAACAAATAACTATATTTCCTCAATATTTATTTTTCAATCAAAACTGAATCAGGTAACGTTCTAGGAAATCTTTTACCTAAGAATTAAATCGAACCTAAAAATCAAATCATCAAAGTCATATGAGGCTCAATTCAATTATATACTTTTTCAAATTGTATTTTCGTCTTAAAATTACCCGCTGGAAGAGGAAGTATATGCCTATCCCTGCGTATTCTGCCTCTGCCATCCAGTGGTGCGATAAATTGCAACTATACTTTCTCCACGGCGCGCTGTGAAACCGACATCAGGTACCAATACGTGTACTGTAACTGCTCCAGGGAAAAAAATATAGTGATTAATTATTATTTTTCATTATACTAAATTTATCGTGTACTAACAATAATTAAGATAAAGAATAAAATAAAGTCGCGCAAAATTATTCAGCTGAGAGTGGGAAGTCCCCTGTTCATTGAAAAGTGAACTGTATTTGGTATAAGACAAGTGCTGCCATCGGTGCAAATGCATGAAACTATTCGTCTCGATGATGGCTAACTTTTAAAAGCAATTACAGTTGCAGAAATCATTTCCAAAAAGTTTCAGGCCATCGTCTTGTTTTTTGATAGTGTTAAAAGTTTTGCAAAACACGAAAAAAAGTGGCCAGAACTCGGAAAAAACCATGCCGAAATTGAAGTAAGTATATAAGAACATTGTTTGGTCAACCATTAACATGTTTCCAAAATGAAATTTTGATTCCCTAACCTCTCCGGTTTTAGTGAGTTGCGATCAAAAAACACGAATGTTGTTAGAGTTGGGTCACTCGTGTAGTCAGAGATGGGTTACATCCTTTTATTTTTCTAACAGTGAAATATTATTTCTTAGTAAGTTTTTCGCACCGTTAAAATTAATATAATAAATTGTAGAAATAAAAGTCTCATTTTATGAGTAGAAAATAAGTAAATAACCATTTTTGCAATAACAAAGAATATGAAATTTTAAATTACAGATAGAAAAATGCTTTATTTCATGTTTTTAAACCTTTAACCACTAGAACAAATTCTAGAAATAAAAGTCTTCTTGTACGACTTGAAAATAAATAAATAACCATTTTTTCAATACTAAATAATATGAAAATTTAAATTTTAGATAAAAAAATTGCTTTTTTCAGTGTTTTTCGATACAAGCGAGTCTACAAAAGGGCCAATCACAACCTGATGAAAAGCGCGGTCTTAACTTCTCCCAAAAGTTGCGACGATTTGCGGGAAAAACAAAAAAACGTGAAGACTCGAAGAAGCCGCAAAAGCGTAAAATATCGTAAAAAGCGGACGCGAAACCACCGGCAAAACGAGGCCGCCCCCCGAAAAATGCACAAAAGAAAGTAACCTCTGATGACGATGCCGATTTCGATTTTTGCATCATTTGTCTCGGAACAATGCCCGTGAAACTGACAAAAAATAATTCGATCGCTTGCATCGATTGCGGAAGAGAAGTGCACTTAAAGTGCGCGAAAATAACAAAAAGTTATTTTTTATGTAAAAATTGCTACTCAGATTAAATTAATTTTCTGAGTTTTTCATCATGAATATGTCAAAATGTATAAATAACAATAAAATGTTGCATACCATTCCATGAAAACCGGTTTCAGTACATATTTCATGTAATTTCAGTGGTGGCCATCAATATATATTACAGATAAGAGTTTAAACTTCCGATTTAAAAAAAAAATTAGGAATATTCAAATGTTTGAAAAAGATACAGAGAATAATCAAAAAGGAGCTAAACTCTAACGACATTCCCCTACATATTTTTATTTTTTTTTAACATATTCAATAAAAAAACAATAAGACAAAACTTGTTTATCTGAATAGGAGTTACAAATTTGTAATAATAATTTTTTATATGAAGCGCAGTTTGTGGTTTTATGATAAAATTGAGATTTTTACGCTAAAGGGTACCACGTTAAGATTATATATTATCAAATTATACAAAAACACACAAAATAATCTGAAGATAGAATGTAACCTGCGAAAATAAACGTGGTCCCCTTCAGCGTAAAAATATGAATTTGAGCATGAAAAAATTGCAAAATTTACATTCAAAAATGAATAACTTTTTAACTTATAGCAAGATTTAATGCTTCAGTTGTTGGTAACTTCGTGAATACCATAAAACGCCATTTTTTTAATATATTAAAAAGATCTGAAAATTGATAAGGCTGACGCAGACTCAAATGAAAAACAGATAAATTTTAGATGTGGCAAGAAACCAGCTTCTTGCAAATAATTCGAATTGAATTTTCTATTAAAGTTAGAGCAATTCGTAACCTCATTATCGGGTGACTATGGGTCTTCCAACTCGTAGCGATGAAATTGAGCGCGGCCTTCTTTAATCCGGCAGCTTAAATTGTCTAAGGTGGGCAGATTGAGAGGAAGGTTTGGCTTTGACTGTAAAGTTTTTACTTTCCCCTCCACTTAAAGAGCTGAGAATCATGATGCGCATACAGACCTATGGTATGGATTTCGTCTCCTGGAGGTCTGGGTCTTGGAGCTGGAGCTGGAGTGAAACCATATGCCACTCCATGAGAGAATACTCCAACTAGACGTCCTTCCAGGTTATGCATCTGGTCCTGGTCGACAATGCCGGCCTCCGCAACACCCGCTCCTGATAACGTGAGTGGCCCTGAACGTAAACGTGGTTCTGATGGTCGAAATACAATAAGGAAAATACAGTTACTACACGATTTAAAGATTTTTAAAAATTAATTTATAGATATCTACTACAGTTTACTATCAAATGCAAGCAAATTAATCATTGTTCAAGAAATTAAATATCAAATTTTTATCATAATCTAAACAATGGTATATTGGTTCATGTGTGCTGAGACATCTACCTGCAATTGTCAAGCACAGTGCAAGTTAAATTGTTTATAACGCTGTAACTTGACACAATTAACAATTTACTTTTCGAAAAAGTACCCTAAAGACATATATTCAGGGAGTTTTTTACAAATTTTAATCTGAAATTACCATTGTACTTTATTTTACAGCTTCATGCCACTGTGGAACAATATTGGGTAGTAATATTTGTTTTCGATTTATTTTGTTTTTCTAATCACCTGGCAAGAACGATACTACTCCATGTGCGCCTAGACAAAATACATGACCAGGGGGTATAATCCACTGAGTATTAGCATGAGTAAAGCGCTTTCGGCTTGAAATTCGAACAACTGGTGCTGCAAGAAAAAATAATTATACAGATTTTTTCAACGAATTTATTTACCTACCCTAAAATTTCCCCAAAGTTATTTAAGAGGCCAACATATGCGTGAAAAAATATACTAAAATATAAATTTCCCAAAATTTTACATTTGTACCAGTTAACCCGAATCCGCCCAATTTTTTTTAGATATTATTGTGAAACGGTTAGGGGTTAATAATTGAATATTAAACTGTCTTAAAAAAATTCTGGGTGTAGTGCGACTTTTATTTTCTGAGATGAAGGGCGTACCATATATTGTACGCGGGTTTTAAGCTCAAAGAACAGCAGCAAATGCGATTTTCATTTTACGTGAAGCGTACCATATATAGTACTGCAGGATGATTTGGATTGATAAATCATTCACTGATTCTTCAAATATATGTTTTATTCCAATTTTTATAGCTCATGAAAATAGAAATAAGAGTTTGAAAAATTAAATTAAGATTAAGATAATATTAAATTAATATATGCAACTATTTGAAATTATCTATTTAAGGGTTGCCATTGTAATTTAGACAATTTCATTCGGCATCAGTCCGAAAATAAACTTCCAAACAATTACTGTATTTAGAAATAGAATTGAATGTGAAAATTATTACTTTTGGCGAACAAGAATTCCCCCACGCAGTATAAGAAGAATTAACTCTTAATTTTTAATTAACAAATTTAATTCTTAAAATTAGTGTTACTGTATCATAAGTTTCAAGGTCGTTAATATAAATTTTTATGTGTTTTTAGAATAATTAATAAAGAATGTATTTGTTCCTAATTAAAAATAAGAATTAGAGGTTTTATGTTGCGTCTCGGACTGACTAACTAGACTCATCAGTAAGACTGTGTAAATCAGTCCTACCGTATACATTTTAATGGATCTAAATTTATTGTAATATATAATTTTTTTTTTAATTTTTAAGTTTGTTTGTAAATTCAGTAAACCTTGCAGTTATTTTCAGCACAGCCAATTTTTTGTTATAGATATTAGTTCTACCACGCATAGTGGTCAAGTCATAATTTTAGAATTCCTTTTTTAATTCACTGATGAACTCAATAAAATAATTTAAAAAATGTGTATCAATTAAATTAAATACACGTTAGAATAAATTTATATCAATTAAAATGTAAAAGATACTACTAGTTCACTTAGCTTCACTAACGAGCACAGTGAGTCACTGCGGGCCGAAACATAAAAAATCTGATTTATATTTTTAATAAAAAATCAATAAAATTTTTTTTAAATTACATGCAGAACACAAAATTAATTTATGTTATCGGCCCTTATGCTAATCAGAAAAAAATCTTGTTCACTGTCATTACTAGAAACATTTAGGAGATAAAATTATACAGGACAGAGTTAACATTGCTATTGTAACACACGTAACCTGAGTATAATTTTCAAATATCTCGTCATAATTTATTATTAAAAAAATAAAAATTGATTCTTTTTCGTAAAAATTAATAGTCCAGAGAAACATAATATTTTTCTTCTTTCCTTAAAACAAATTTATTAAAAGGTGTTTTCCCTAGCCACCAGTAACTCCACTATACAAAAATTAAAAAATTTAAAAAATCAACAGCGCCAGAACTTAGGGTTTTTTTAAATCTCAAAAACTGAAAAATTTAATCTTGAAAAAGTAACCCTTATATTTAAAAAAACTGGCCTTAAAAGTAAATATCAATTAAAATTATTGTAAGAATATCAGAATTGAAGTGTGCACATTTTGAAAATTTAGTTATAGCAGTTTCAAAATCCAAAAAAACAAAAGAAAATGAACATTTTATGCCAAGCAACGCAATATATCAAAAAAGTCAAAAAGACAAAAACGTTGTTTTTTTTAAATTTCTACAAGATAATCATAATAAGTTTTTGAACTTCTTCGAAACATCGAAAATTCAAATTTTGATGGCAGAAAAAATAATAAAAAATAAAATATTCCATTTGGCGTTCAAACTATGCAAGATACGAAAAAAGATGTGAAAACAAAAATTATGCAGTCAAAAAAGATCTACAAATTTTTTATGGGCCACTTTTAGAAACAATACATTTCTCAGGGCAGAGGTGAAGAATTTATTATAATGCATTTTTAAATAGCTCTGCAAAGTTAATATAATATTTAATGTCATATATTATGTAACAGGATTTTGTTTGTATATATACAATAATTACGTATTACATTCTCATCGACAATATGACGTGAAAGCGCACATTATTTCAATAATTATTTGAAAATTTATTATATGTATTTGTTTTAAAACCGAAAGATTTAGATACTATTTTTTCCCTTTTTCAGATAGTCGGAAAAAATCTTTCTGATTGTATAATTTATTAGAAATGTACAGAAATATACGCTGAAGTAAAGAAATTTCCATCGTCATGGAAAATCGAATACAAATTTAGTCATTTGTACATAAAGAACATATAATACGGAACGCAAAGCGTGCCTAAACTTTTGGGTTTCGATTATACGATGAACAGAAAGTAGCGTGGAGCGCGAGGTTTACATGATTTTTAAACTAAATATCGAGCGCGAGTGTCTTGTTAGGATAAGAATGTTTTCTTCAAGGTTGATAGAACCTTAAGCAAATTAGTTCTTTTCTTTAAATAAAACTGACGAAATTGAACCAAAAGCATATCATAACGATGAAGTTTACTAAGAGATTAGCTATTAGCCCGCGAAGTAGTTATGGGACATCGACATTAAAAAACATCGAAACATCAATGTTTCACTTTCGATGTCGATGTTTTTCACATTGATTTTTCAATTTCGATGTTTTCGAGACATCGATATTTTGTGTTATATCGCTTATTAGTCGCTAAAAATTGTATACTGCGAAACTCGTGTTTTGATTGGTCCCTTCTATTGGCATCGTTTTCA
>JAAAKG020149303.1:0-10076 GCA_010014905.2 Druon quercuslanigerum
TCAATGAGTCTGAAATATCGGCCAATAGCGTGGCAGCGGTCCTCTCCCTTTGGAAAGGGCTATGGAGTCACGCTTGAAGCTTAGAAGGGAACGCAATGGGATTACTCAGGCGTCAGGGGCTGTAACGGTCTCAACTCAGAACATTAATAATAATAATAAATATGGTTTGGACGTTGGATTTTTTGAGAATTCTTCCTATTTGTTCTGTGACACCTTGGATGTAGGATAGGATGGTGGTAGTTTTTCTCTCTTTCTTTATTAGGTTGTTTTGAATTGTTTTTTCGGGTCAGTGGAATGTTTTTGTGGATTTTTGGGAGTCCGTAAAGTCTTGGAGAGATGGGATTAGTAGCTATTGATTTAGATATTGTTTCTCTGTCAAGTTTAGTGTTTTTAGAATGGTTTTTGTTTTACTGACTATTGTTTTTGTGGAGTGCCTTTTAAGTTTTTTGTACATATCGTCAGTTAGAAGGTCCAGGATTTTGTTGTTATAGTTTTCTTTATTTATTATTACTGTTGTGTTGCCTTTATCTACGGGTAATATTATAATTTCTTTATTTCGATTGAGTTCTTGAATTGCCTTTTTTTCTTGTTTTGTTAAGTTTGAGGATAACATTTGTGCTTGGCTTAAAATTTTGGCCGTCCCATGTGGTATGTTATTCGCTTTTTCAGGTGGAAGGGTATACATTGCAGATTCCAAATTGCTGATTATTTCTTCTTTCGTGATTTTGGAGGGAGCTACTGAAAAATTGTGTCCTTTAGATAAGACTGAAATCATTTTGTTGCCAAGAGGATGGTCAGAGATGTTTTTTACTGTGTTAGTTAGTGGTGCTTGCTTTACTGGAAGTAATTTGTTAATTTGTTTTTGCGTTTGAAGATCTATAATCAGTTGGGATTCGTCAAATTATATGCGGTACAATGTAGACCAAATGTCAACTTTGAGATTATTTGGTAGGAAAAGAAAGTTTTAATAGTTTTCTGGAGTTAGTGTGTAAAACAAATTTGGTGTGTTTTATTCTTTCTTTTAAGAAAAGCAAACTTGTTTTATGCAACATTGATTTGGATTTTGATGTTCCTAAATTATTTTTCAATTGTAAGAAATTTGGGATGATTCTGTTGTCCCTGCATCGTTTTAAAAAGACTAAAGTTGTTAGTAGATTACCTTGAGAAGTCCTCAGCTTGCTAAAGGTGTGAGTTTTAGTAAGTGAACTCCCCCCTAGAGTTCTTTAATAATAGATTAATTACTTTCACGATGATTCGTTATGATAAAAGAGATATTTCGGGTTTTAATCCTGTACAAAATTACGAATTTCGCCGAAGCTTCTTGAACATTGCAGTTTACTTCTTCAGGGCTGACCTGAAACTGACGTATCAGGTTATGTTGTTCTTACGTATACTCTCTACGATGCATCTACGATACCCGATTGAACCCCGAAATATCTCCTTTATCATGAATGAATGAATCATCGTGAAATTAATAGATCTATCATAAAAATATTATATTCAAATTTGGAAAAGCTCTAACTTTTTGAAATGTTGCATAATAGATAATAAATAATTGACATAGTCGCAAACCGATTCAGTTTTAAGTTTCTGAATCTGCAAATGACAGACACGTACTTAGGTGAAAATAACTAATTTTTTTAAGAACTATTTAATGACACAATAAAATTATAGTAATTATTATTTATTACGAAGATATTACAGAAATATAGTTTTGTTTTAAACATTTAGCACATTGTTTCCCCCTCAGCCTTATCCAAGTCAAGTTAGCTTGAGTTTACCGCTCGTTAGGAGGCGCTAGCGAACTTACGTAAGAGCCCGCGAAATTCAAACTTAAAATAAACAAAGTAATATTTTTAAAAGAAAATGGTAAAAAGTAGTGGACAAAATATGAAAATTGTATTTTGGCTTAATGAAAAATTGAACTGCAAATTCGAAAAGTATTACTGAAAAGAAAAAATAAAGGTTTGTTAGAGAGGTAAGTTTTAAACAGCAGTAAACAATCTACCTTACATGCTGTTCGTCAAGACTTTCCTTCGTACCAAACCTTTCGTTTCTTACCCAATGACACTTTCCAACTTTGCAGTTCATTTTTTTATTCAACTACAGTCCACCTTTCATATTTTTCATCACTCCTTTTTTATAATTTTCTTTTAAAACCTATACCTTTCTTACTTTAAGTTCGAATTACCCGGTCGTTTATGTAAGTTTGGTGGCGCCTCCTAACGAGCGGCAAACTCTCCCATTCACATAGCTGGTGTTCTAAAGATTTTAAGTGCTCGGGGAAGAATATGCTCGACCTTTATGCGCTTTAAGAATTTAATGAGCATTTATAAGCATTTTAAATTAGGATTTAAAAAATTATATTTTCTTTCTTTATCAATAGTAATTAAAGTATTTAAATTTCGCGGGAAAATGTATCGCTCCGAATCGGAAAGGGCGCTTAATCTAAATGGTAAAAGAAGTCCAATTAATACACAATTAATATCCCAATTTCTAAACACTTCTAGGTATAAATCCAACCATATACCTAGAAGATTAGTAATATTAATGCAAAACAATTTTGTTTCTAAATACATTTTAATCAATTTTTAGATGAGTTTGCAATTAAAAAAAGATATATTTTGAACCTTAGAAATTAATTTTTATCTAAAATGATGAACCTTGAACCAAAAATTTTCAACCCAAAAATAAATGCTCAACCAACAAAAACGAACTTTTAACAAAATAATTTTTTTTCATGAAACATTTTTTGCAAACATAGAATCATTATATTTTCAGTTAAAAAAATCAAATTTCAACCAAAAAAATTAATTCTAACCAAAATAATTTATTTTAAGCCCAAAAGATGAATTTTTAACTAAAAAAGATAATTTACAAATCAAAACTATAATAGTTCAATTTGCAATTAGAAAAGTAATTTTTTTAAACTTAATTTTCAACTAATAACAAACGATTTTTCAGTCAAAGAAATTAAATTTTAATCAAAAATACAAAAATATCACAAAAATATGAATTTTTGACTAAATAGTGGAGTTTTCAACCCGATAGTTGAATTTCTATAAAAAACAAAAAAATAGAATAGGTAAATTTTCTACAAAGCAGAACATTTTTTAACCAAAAAGATTACATTTCTGTCAAAAAAGTTAAATTTTTCATAAAAAATGGAATAATTAAAGTGAATTTTCCACTGCAATGATAAATCTTCAACTAAAAAAAATTTAATTTTTAACCAAATGAAGGAATTTTTAACTAAAAAGATCATTTTTCTACCAAAACTATAATACTGAAATTTTCTGTTAGTAAAATAAATTTTCAACCAAAAAAGGAACTAAAAAGACGGAATTTCAACAAATAGTTAAATTTTCGCCAAAAACAGATAAATGTTCAACTAGATACAGAATAATTAAATTTTCAGTAAAAACTTAATTTTCAATAAAAACAAAGTAAATTTTGAACAAAATAGTATAATTTTTAACGAAAAAGATTAAACTTCTATGAAAAAAGATAAATTTTTGACAAAAAATGGAACACGTACATTTTCAGATTAGAAAAAAACTTTTAAATTAGAAAAAACTAATTTTCAACACATAAGATCAATTTCCTAGCAAAATAGGTAAAGTTTTAACAAATTAAATGGATTTTCAACCATATATTTAAATTTTTAATGAATTTTAAACTAAAAAGATAAATTAATCGCCAAGAATTTTTAACAAAAAAAAGGTTTGTCAACTAACATGATGATTTATCAACCAAACAAATGAGTTTTTAATAACCTAGTTCTACTTCTAACTAAATAGTTGAATTTTTAACCAGAAATTATGAATTCTCATTGAAAAACGTAATGACAAAGTAGATATTTCGGGTTTCCATCATGTACAAAACTACGAATTTTTCCGACGTTTCGTGAACATTGCAGTTCACTTCTTCAGGGCTGACCTGTAACTGAGGTATCAGGTTATGATGTTCTGATGTATACTCTTTACGATGCTTGCGATTGGCAAGAGCGCCCCACCATGGAGACAGGACGCACCTTACTGGCCAATCAAGTCTTATTTTAAAAAAATCCGGTGGGGCGCTCTGGCCAATCGCAGGCATCGTAAAGAGTATATATAAGAACACCATAACCTGATACCTCAGTTTCAGGTCAGCCCGGGAAGGAGTCTCACATTTTGATAATTACAAACGATTCAATTTATTTTCTAGATAGTCTTTTGTCGTAATTTCTGACTTCGGACTTCAAAGTTCCCAGTAGGCAAAAAACCATGTTCGTTTCAATCACGTCTTCAGCATGTTTCTAGGACGTCCAATATCAATTTCATCAACCTCTCTGAAACGTCTACTGTCCTAAAGATTTCCTAAATACGTCTTATATACATAGGACGTTCTCGGGGCATCTTTCGTGCTGACATAGGATGCCTTAACAGCATCCCCATGTTCCAAAAGACGTCTTAGGGATGTCCCGAAGACGTCTCTAGGACATCCTTAATTTTTTCCACTGGGCTAGGATGTCCAAAATAACATGTTCCAAAAGACGTCTTAGGGATATCCCGAAGCCCTCTGTAGGAGAGCCTTAACTTTTTTGCCCACTGGTTTTTTGTTACTTTTATAGTATTTAGTTATTCTGAAGCTAAAAACATGGTGTGTCTGAAGTTAGGTAATTCTGCGGTAGTAAACAGCACATCATAATATCATTAAAAAATAACACCGCAGTTATGTTTACACTGATAATTCGACTGAAGCGGTCTTAGCTCGGGATGTTCATAATACGGATTGTGGATCCACGGACCACTGAGTACCAATCGATCACCATTCTGAAGAGCGACTTGCTTGGGTTCATCTGCTCGAACAAGGAAGATATAGTCATTAATTAATTTAAAAATTCAAAAATATTTGTTTGTAATATTAGTGCTCAAAATTAGAAATGGGGATCTTGCATGAAATTAGTTCAAAAGATATTTTTATTCATTAGTAGCTCATTATTATATTCCAAGAAAAAATAATTTCTATTAAATAGGAAACATGTTTTTTTTCCTAACAAAGTTTGAATATTGCTCCCGCTCGCAACATTTTTTGCCAAATGCGTAGATTAGCTATATTTGTGTGACTTTATTCTTCGAGAGAAAAGTCAAACTATCTACATTATGGAAATTTAGACTAAAAAGTAAAAATGGTTTGTGAACAGGCAGTTCAATGTTTAAATGTCTTTAAATGGCTTTCATGTGCTATTATCAAAGAATAATTAATAATGATTACGAATACGCTTATTAATTTACTCTCTTTAGAAATTTCGCTGATTCCCAAATCAATTCTTGATTTTTCCCCGCTTGATTTCTCGTTTTTAGGCAATGATATAGGTTAGCTTAGATAATAATCAGCTGGATCAGCTGTCAAGCAGAAAGCCGCGACGGTCGCGAAATCTGATTGGTCAACATTTTTGAAAAGCAACATGGCGGCTAAAGTGGTATCATTCGTGGACAAATAGACGTAAGCTATAAATTATTATTTTTGCATTCTCTGTAGAGAAGGACACGAAGTACTACAAGGAGACTCAACGCCTATTGCGGGGATCGTGGAAAACAGCCCACAATCGGGATCCCCTGTCCTCGGATTTTCATTTATTCCCAGACGAGAGCGCTACGTGCGGAAACTGTAGGAACGACGAGCAATAACACGTTAATAATAAACCGCGCACTGCGGGATTACAATCATTTCAATTACACGTTATAGTTTTGATTGCTTTTTCGGATATTACACTAGATCTTCCATGCCAATACTTACTTTTCATTATTTTTCTATTCCTAATTTTTATGAGGAATTGTATTATTATTACTTCGTAATGACACCTGCTTACACCTGACATAACCAAACTTAACTTACAACGACAATCAATGGTCCACATTCCATAGCAGACGACAATTTCTAATTGCACATTGTCACTGAAGAGGCGCTCGCATCGCGGAATAAATGAAAATCCGAGGACAAGGGATCCCGAAATGGCGCCAGCTGAAATACATGGCGTTGAGTCTCCTTGTAGTGGTATTAAATGTGTTTAAATCCCCCCCTCCTTTTTTGGCAAATGGCTACGCTTTGAAACAGTATTAAAAAAGACCAACAATTTTTCCTGATGACTTTAGTTGATAAAACCAAAAATTACCAGAGTTATAGCATTTACAAAATTCAAAAAAACACGAAAATGAACAGTTTGAGCCAAATAACGCATGATATGAAAAAAAGTCAAGAAAGAGCAGAACTTTTCCTTTTGAATGCACTACAAGATTATCTTAACAACTTTTTTAATTTTCTTCAACAATCGAAAATTCAAATTTTGGCAGCATAACAAAATAATGAAAAATCAAAAACTAAAATTTTTCACTCGATAATTTCACATCTCACACAATGCTGATGAAGGTTGGGGACCTCCAAACAAAACACGATCCAGCTATGACTCTCGGTTGAAACTAATCCCCCCGCAACCCTCATTAGTCGAAGTTTCGTGGAACTGTGCTTGTAACTAGACTCTCCACCCTAGACGCTTTAAGAGACTCTTAGTAAATTATTAGGAGAAGCAGCAATAGGACAACATAACTGCGATGTAGAACACGATGCGATAGAAAATTCAATTGAGAAAGTCTTTGTCACTGACGTTCGGGACATAATAAAAATAAAATTGGAAATGAGCAAACATAGTGTTTGAAAAAATTTCAGGAGTTTCAATAAAATGTTGAATAACAAAAGTTTTTTTTTTAAATGCGTATTTTTTTAACAAAACAATGAAACTACGTCTGTTTTAATACCAATGTATGTTATGAATTGTAATAATATACATTTATGGAAATGATATACAATTGAAGGGACAAACTCGAGTGCTAAGCACGAGATGCGTAATGAGAATGTGCTTGTCAAGTCGCAGGTGCTTTAACAAAAGAGAATTCACAATCACCAAATTACTGCTGTCGATACTTCGACCTTTATTTTGAAAAGGTATGTACACAAAAAGTGGAGAATAACTGTTTTAGATTATTCTTTGATTTTTAATTACCGCCATGAGATGAATGAAGTTCGTAAATCGTCGTTTCTTTTCTGACTCTTCCAATAGGATCTTTACCACTATACAGTATATCACCTTCTTGAATATCGGGTGGTATTAGTCGGACTTCTTTTAGCGGTGACGTCCGTATATATTTTAGTTTTTTCAGACGTCTCATTTGTCGAAGATACGGCTCTCGTCGACAGACTGTAAAAAAATATTATTTTATAGGGCTCATTTTAGATGTAAAAAAAATTTTCAGAAAAAAGCCGCCAAATATACTAAAGTGTGACCTCTGGTAGGACATTGAAAGTAGTATTCCGAACACTGAGATCTTTTTGGATGAAAACTTTTTTTTCTATAAATGTACCCATTTGATTTAAAAGTATATATTTTTTAGTAGAAATAATGCTGTTTTGTTGAAAATTGAAGTATTTCCTGAGAAAATAAACTTTCTTTTCAAAATTCATATTTTTTGATCAACGGTCAACTTAAATCTTTTTGGATGAAAATTCGACTCTTTTTTTGAAAATTTGTCCTTTTCATTTAAAAGTTCATATTTTTAGTAGAATTATTGATATTTTTTTAAAATTAAACTATTTCTGTGAAAATATACTTTTCATTTCAAATTCGTAATTTTGTGATGAAAAGTCAACTGAAATCTTTTTAGATGATAATTGTACTTTTTTTACATCTATCTTTTTGATTACAAAATTAACTCGCCCTTAGCAGAAATTACATCTTCCTGGAATGAAAAATTCAACTGTTAGGTTTAAGATTCAACAATTTTCTTGAAAAAACATACCTTTTAATTTAAAAATCTTATGTTTTGTTGCAAATTTAACTACTTTTTACAAAATTTACTTTTTGTTTAAATATTTTGGTGTTGAAAAGAGAACTGACATATTTTATGGATAAAAATTAAAATATTTTTTTTTTATTTAATTAAAATTCCTCTGTTTAAAAAAAGGTTTATCTTTCTTGGATAAAAAAGCAAATTTTTGGTTTAAAAATAAAATATTTGGTTAAAAAATCATTCTTTTTGGTTAAAAAAAATGTGTCTTTTTGGATTGAAAATTCAAATTTCTTCTTAGAAACTCATTATTTGTTCAGCGTATCATATTTTTATCTTAAAAAATAAATTGTACTTTTTTCTGGCTGGAAATTAAACTAAATTCCACTATTTTTTTTCAATTTACCTTTTCGACTTAAAAATTCATCTGTTTTAATAGAAATTTCTCATTTTTATGAAAATTCAACTTTTTCGTAAAAAATTATGTTCCTTGCTACAGTATTCAACTATTTTGTTTAAAAAATTTGATTAAATCAGTTTGTTGAAGAATAATTTTTGTTTTTAAGATTTATATTTTTAGTTGAAAATTCATCTCTTTGATTTTTAAGAAAAAAAAAATGTTTTCTTTTTTTACGTCTAGGGAAATTCTAATTTATAAATAAAATAGCCAGAACTTTATGATTTGGACATCTTCCAGACTAATGACAAAAATTTATTGAATTTAAAATCGTAATGATTACGTTTCAGAAACACAGCTGGTTTCCCTCGTCATATCTTAAAACAGCTTAAAAAACGGATTCCTGTGTTTTTTCGAAATCAGGGACTCCATTATTTAAAGCTGTTTTAAGATCTGATAAGGATAACCAGCTGCGTTTCCAAAACGTAATCATTACGCTTTATTAAATAAATAAATTATTGTCATTAGTCTGGAAGATGTCGAAATCATTAGGTTCTGACTATTTTATTTATGAATCTCTTTGGCTGAAAGTTTAACTATTTTCTTAAAACATAATCTTTTGAATTAAAAATTTCACTAATTGGGTAAAAATGAAACTAAATTGTTAAAATTTTAATTTTTTTAATTAAAGGCTTACGTCTTGGGTTGAAAATGTATCTGTTTAGTCAAAAAAGCTGCTTTTTGTTTAAAATTAATTTTTTAACTAAAAATGTAGCTTTTTCATTTTTTTAACACTGA
The DNA here is from genome assembly GCA_010014905.2 of Druon quercuslanigerum. Classification (NCBI taxonomy): domain Eukaryota; kingdom Metazoa; phylum Arthropoda; class Insecta; order Hymenoptera; family Cynipidae; genus Druon; species Druon quercuslanigerum. The sequence continues at coordinate 9,019 of JAAAKG020149303.1, forward strand.
TCTTTTTTAGTTAAAAATTCTCTTTTTTGGTAAAAGAAATTATTTTCTTGGTTTAAAATTTCATGTTTATTGGACAAAAATGCATCAATTTCGTGGAAACTTAATTTTGTGCTAAAGTCATATTCTTGGTTAAAAAGTTTAACAGTTTGAATAAAGTTTTATTATTTTCTTTAATGCAAAATCTTTTTTTTTAATTAGCATTTTGGATTTTAAATTCTTTTTTCTTGGTATAAGTCCATATTTTTTGATTGAAATATAAAAATTCAACTTTTATGTCAAAATTTAATCATTATGTTGACAATCCAAGTATGTTGTTAAAAAGTTATTTTTATAGTAGAAAAAATTCTTTTTTGTTAAAAATAAATTCATAAATTTGAAAATTTTGATCCGAAATACTGTTTTATTCCAATTATAAAAGACTGTATGTTATTGTAAAAACATTTCAAGAATAAAATTTTGGTGTTTGAATATTAATGATCAAGAAAAATGAAAAATTAGTCAAGGAAAAATCAGTGAATTTTGAAAATGAAGTTATCGAACACCACTGCCTAACTCTACTAGCAATAACTAGAAAAACATTTTTGGAAACTAAAAACTATGTATAGTAAGAGGGGGGGGGGGGGGGAAATTATTTTATCACAGTTGGTTACGGGGAGTGGTGGTGTCTTAGATTGGGCCTATAATCTATTACGTAATTTAATTACGGCCCCATATTTGTGATCCAAGTGTGTAAAATAGCTGTGTACAAATTACTTCTGCGCACCTGTATCACATGCTAATTTTGCAAGAACCACCTCGAAAGCTGCATACCAAAGACTGCGCCAAAATATCCTGTCACTTTAAAAGTGCCTGGAGGCTTCTGTGAAATGGTGGGGATGGCATTATTGCACAGCGGCCTTAGGCATCGCGCGACCCGTCTCTGAAGCACCACACGACCCACGGCGAAGAAGGTACGTGTTAAATAGTGCTAACAAATTTTGTCAATATGGCTGCTTATGGAGAGACCGATGCGCCGTGAGTGCCTCCTGGCAGAACTAAATTCACAAAGCGAGCATGCG
>JAAAKG020149304.1:0-31805 GCA_010014905.2 Druon quercuslanigerum
ACCTCCCGTAAAAATGTAGTTTTTTTTATTTTTTGGTCATTTTTCCGCCGCTGTTTGCGGGGGGGGGGGGGGGGATACAAGTTATTATAATCCAAAAACATAAGTTTCATTTGTCGAAAAGCTAAAATTTCCCTATTTTCATAAAATTGGATTTTGAAGTGCCCGGCGGCACGTGTTCATCTTTGAATTTCGAAAAAAAAATTGACGGATTTTCTTCTTTGAGAAATGTAAACTTTTGGAAGAATGACTTGCGCTCAACAGTGAAAAAAAATTTGCAATGCATTTTTGGAAAACGCTATAGTACTCAAAGTTATCTCTAGAAAGTTCGTAACTTTACTTCCACTTACCCACAACCCACCCCCTGTTAACAACCATATACTTACTGCATAACTCCTTACTGAAATTCATCGACATTTGTGGTAATAAGAAAAAAACTGGTTTCCCTTACTATGCCTATTTTCCAAATTAGTTTTTTATATTACGAAGTGTCTGTAGGTTTATCGTTTGAAAAATATTTTTGACTTCACAGTCTAAAATTAAGCATATAATTTTTTAAAAAAGACGTTGAAAATGGGGGAATGCTTCAATCTTTTCAGAAAACAACAGAGCTAATAAAATCATTAAATAAACAATTGTCCTTATCGGGATGTTGGACTTGCAACTAATTTTTTTTTAAAAGACCGCTATAAAGAGGAAAGAAAACCGTTTCCAAATGTAAGAAAAGAAACCCTAGCAAATCGGTTTAAAAAGAATTTACCAAGTGTGTATGAGCCTTAACTCCTGAAATCTTATGAGAGACATATTTCAAAATACATTTCTAAATATAAAATTCAAAAATACAATACATATTGTGTTGTACATGTGTTTATTGTTGAATTCTACTCAAATAGATAATATATATTAAGTATCCTTTAAACAATTGATAACTTTCAAAATATTGGTTTGAGAGAAAATTGTGCAAATTTTCCAGAAGAATACGTCTGTTTTGGCAGAGAAATTGGTATTGGTAAATTTGGTACGTAGATTGGGTTTGGTAAATTTGATGCAAAAAATCGAATTTGGTATGTTTTCTATATTATTGAACATATTTTGAACTTATTCTAGTTCATAAATCATCTCAAATTATATCACTTATCACTAATAAGTTGAGAGATATCTATCTCTATTAAAGATTGAACGCGATTTTAGGAGTTCCAAATATACTCCTATTTGCCTCAAATTTATTCAATAATCATTTTTTTCATAATTCAGAAAAAAAATATTAAGGTGCACGGTAACTTTGTAAAAGTTGACGTTTTCAAACCACCCCATTAAAGAATAAACTTTTTAAACAATTTAAAGGTCTGGATCAAAAACGGATAAAATTTCTAGATAAGATGACAAGAATAGAAGACTCATAAAGAACTAAAAATTAAGTCTTGAGAGTGTTAGAATCCTTAATCCTTGCACCTGTCAACTTGACAGGTGATTAATCAGCAAAGTGTGATGATTGATGAAGATACCCATAAAATAAATAAAGCCCGTATCGTAATTAATATTATCGTTTTCATAGGACATGTTCAGAAGTGGCTACCGAGGTCACTAAAAAAAATATGTAAAAAGGGGTACAAGCGAGGAGAGTGTGCTTTTTGATTCCTGGCCATGTGAGCCGGTCGGTCGGCTAATACAAAACGACGTTATTAAATTCATATATGGCAAGAGAGGGCCAGCAAATAACCGAACGAAACAGCCGAACCTCTGTTACAAGATGCTTGAGGGACGTTAGGATTGCAAACAAAGAACTTACAACAGGCCTTAATTTAGTGTTGAATGTTTCCTGCGAAAATTGCTGCACATTCAAGGCAATGGAGAAGCAGTTATTTTGTTTTAATGTATGTTCGCAATTAGGTTTCATGATTATAAACGCCGAGATTATTAATAGTGGGTATCGTCTTCCCTCGATATAATAGCCACGCATCACGCAGCACGCGCCCTATTCCTGTTTTGAGAAAAAAATCTTGTATCAAAGAAATCATCTTACTGAGTATGTCCTATAAAACATTTCTTTAATACAAAGATATGGTGTTGTCTAAGCCAAAAGTATAAAATTATTGTTGAAAATTAAAACTGATTTCAGTCAGTGAAATATTAGCTCAGCGAAGGATTTATATATATTTTTGAGTGATTAAGAAAACTGCCAGATAGGGACTGGAGGGCTTAGGAAGATATCAAAAATAACTTTTTTGATTATATTGATGATTTTCCTTCTTTTCAACAATTCCAGGCCTCATAGTCCCTATGCCCTATGGGATGAAAAGGGGGCATATTTAGGGTATTTTTTACGTTCATAGTCTGCTACTTTTACGCCTAAAGAGTACCCTTTTTTATACAAAAAGTAAGTATAAAAAGAAGTTATTAAATGCAGTAGAACTTTCATAAATATAGGCAGTCAATTGTTTTGTAATGTGTTTTTTATATTTGAAAATCTTTTAAGCAGCTCAAGATAGCATACTAATGAAAATTTAGACTAATTTCAAGGACCTGAAAACATAAGAAATAGATGAACAAAATAATTTGTGACATACCTTTTTTTATTATATTTTTTTCAATCGTGAAAAATAAGATAGAAATCTAAAAAAAATGAATTTTTGGAAAAACGACGCAAGAGATGAAAAAAATTAAAAGACAAAAGTTTGTTCAATCAAAAAATATCTACAAGCTTTTTATAAACTCTGGCTATAAAAATATATTCAAAATAATTTTTTTTTGAAAATAGGGGACAAGCTACAATAACATTTGATTCCACAATATTTTTTGACTAAATTATATCTTTAAATTTTCTTAGAACCATCTTACGCTAAAACGCATATTTTTAGTTTCAATCGTAAAAAATAAAATTGAAAATAAAGAAACTAAATTTATGGAAAAACAACAAAAGTTCCAATAAAATATTTGATAATAGTTTTTATTTTAATATGATGCGCATTTTTTTACTGGTAAAAATAAAACAATGAAAATACTTTTGTTCCAAAACTAATGGATATTATGAATGGTAATAATATAAATTTATTGAAATGATATACATTTTTCAGGGGGGGGGGGGGGTGCAAGAATAAATTTTAACGCTAAATAAGAAACAAATATTAAAGTAATAATTAAATAGAGTTGAAATAATAATAATAGAGTTGAACATAATGTAGAAAAGTTCGCATATCCGACGAAATCGAGTGCGAAGCACTAGATGCGTAATGAGAATGTGTTCGTTAAATCCTAAAGAGCTTTAATGATAGAGAATTCACAATCACCGACTGACAGTTATAGATGCTTTGACCTTTAAATTTGAAAATGCTTGGAACAAATTTCGAGTAAATACAAAGACCGTTCGCGTAGCGCGAAGCGTGAGACAAATATATTATCGAGCAGGAAGAACGCGATTAGGATTTGACCACTCAGCGAACAGATTTTTTTTTTAGTTGAAATTTTATTGAAAATTGTTATTTTTGTCAAAAAATCAATCTTGTTTGTTGAAAATGCATCTTTTGGGATCAGGAATTAACTAATTGGTGCAAAATTCGCAAAATTCTCGTTTGGTAGAAAACCTCTTTTGGTTGAAAATTTCACTATTTTGTTTGAAATGAAATATATATATATATATATATATTTCTGCCAGAAATCTTAGGAATTTAAAAGATTTTATGTTGAATTCAATCTGTTATTCTAATTAATTTTATTTGAAAGAATTTATTCCCCTATTATTTTCCCTTTTTCGTGTAAGGCCAGTCTATATTCTCTGCTTTGAGAGAATTTTTGGCTACGTTACTTTTTACGTTTCTTTTACGTTACTCTTTCAAATACTTTTCTTACATTTCTAAAAAAGAGCCATGGTATTTACAAATATCAAAAATAAAGAATGAACTCTAATAAAAAGTTTATTTCTCATCTGCTAGTAAGTCTTTTCGTATCCCAATCGGGTGCTGACTAGCTATCAGGACCAAACATTTTTTTAATTTTCGAATCCAAATATTTTTATGCACATTTATTTAATTATCCAGACCGTTTGAAAATATAAAAAATAAAAAATGTATATTAAAGATAAATAATTTTTTTCATCAAGACAGTCTTTGAAATAATTTTTAACGTCAACAATCCAAAATAGATTTTCACAAGGCCAAGTGCTTAGCGCTAGATTAGCTCGTGCAGACTAGCCATAATAGACCGTCCTGACAGCGCCACATTAGCGATCACGATGGTCTATCCTGGCCCCGAATACTTCCCCGATAATTTTCTACAAGGGTGATGGTAAATCCTTCAATAGTCGATACTAAAATATCTTTCTGAATTTTTTCTCCAGGGTATTATTATCATTTATCTTCCCCGCAGTATATTTCCTTTGTATGGTGACGACCCTGAATTCCGGATGGAACGATAATGACAGCCGAGGAAACGAGAGTGCGAATAACGCGAAAACAAACGCGGAAGCTGAGGGCCTTGGCATCACCATTTTCAGGAGAGAAGTCCCTCGACACTCCATATAAAGATTATAAAGCAACGAACGATCTTATGCTTAAATATATCTCCGCCACGTTCAAGCGCTGCGATAAATTGCAATTCGTCAAGGTGCGAGGCGAAGGAGGCCCTACCTGGCCGGCGGCACGAGGTGTCATGCGGATCGCAACGTATCATTAATTGGATGACAATTAGGTGACCAATGAGGCGGGGGCTGAAGCATCCCGAGGCGTCGGAATCTTTCTTTCATGTCAAACCAAGATAATTGAGAATTCGCGATGAAACTGGTTGACAGATTGTGAGGCGTCGTGGCCCAAGGTCGCTCCCTGAACATTGCCAGAGTGAAGAACGTGTCAACGTGGGTAAACGTAAAACAAAATCTAGAATTAGATACTCAACAACTTGTTCATTCAGATAGAGGAGATTTTAATCCAAAGAAATTTTAATAACTTCCTCCATCTTTTACATATCTATTTTTTCTGCGACGAAAAAAAAGGCTGACACGATCCCAAAGATAATTAGTCTTTCATTTACATATTTTAATCTAAATCTATATTATTGTATCTCTGGATACTACGAAAGTATCTATGATCATAAATAATAGTTATAAGTAAATATTGTTTTGTTGGCTCTTGGCTATTAATACAAGCAGGGTCGAAAATTATTTAAAAAACATAGTTAGGAGACTAGGGCGGTCCAAATTTATACCTTTTAAAGTTTTTTTTATTTGTGATATATATATATATATACGTTAACTCTTATCCCCAGGCTTTTAAGCTCAACATGGGATTTTAAATTGCAAAAGTTCAGTTTTACGCAAAAAACTGTTGAGAAGATTCCCCTTTCTATTGCGTCCCGAAGATTCCCCAAAAATTTCAAAATAGCAGTTTTATGTCTAATTTATGCTAAAAACGGTATTAAAAAAAACTCAACATGAATTATATTTATTCAAAAAGTGACAAGATACAAAGTATTTTTGAATAAATTTGAAATTGTTTAATAGTATTTGCAAAAAAGTCTACTAAGTACAAATTGAATTATTTTGATATCAAAATTGGATAAGTACTTTGAAAATAAAAGTATATAAAAATATATATAATGATATTTTCTTATAAATAGCCCTACAGAATTTTTGCAATAAATTTTAAAAATCCAAATTACTATTATACTACAAGACGGGATTATATTGCACCATCAATCTCTCACAAACAAAATTTTTTTATTAAAATAATTTTTCTTATAACAATCAATTCGCATTTTATAGGAAAGTTTTTTTTACATATTTTGCCATGAATATTTATTCCTAAACTACTTTGCCAACTTTCATTTTACAAAAATTCATATAGTTTTACTTGGTAGATTTTTTGCATCGCAGATGTTTTTGGTGGGACTTCATATTTTTTTTAATTAAATAAAAAAATTTGTGCGTTCAATTACTTTAACTTTAATTACCAGCTTACTAAATATGAAAAACTAAATCAATTGCATGAATAACTTTCATTAAAAATTATTTCAAATTATTTTACTCAACTGAACTTAAAAAATTAATTTGATTATTAATGATAATTTCATTATTGGTCTTTACGTGAAAAAGGATTTTAAATATGATTCATTTAAATTTCTTTAATCTTAACCAATATTTCATTTTCTATGAGATTTCATGAAAATGTTTGTATTCCCTTCAATAAAAAATTCATTATTGTTGAAGGATTATAAAATAATTAAATTTTTCACAGTGTCAGATGATTAACACTTCTTTGAATAATTGTAAACTATCTTCCACATTCAATAAATAATTGCTAAATATACCCAAAAAAGTATATTTTCTTTAAAATTTATTTTGTGCAAATGTGTAATTATATTCCAGAAACTACCATTTATCCCTAAATTAATAACTTTTTACGATTTAAAGGTAAAAGATGTTCTTTAAATGAAACAATCTTTTTTTTTTTATTGAAAATATTTCTAACCCAAAAAATATGGAAAATACAAGAAAAATTTGATTATTCATCTTATACATATGAAAAATTTTCAGTTATTTCAATATTTAAAAATCAACATTGTGAAATTTATTAATAGTTTAAAGGGACTGACCGCTAAATTTGAAGAAATTTTATTTTCTGCATTTGCCATATTGTTGATGATATTTTGAGATTATTGTGGGTTATAAATCATCTCAAATTATACAGACACCTAAGACGGATTCAGATACCTATATTTAAAATGACCCATCTATTAATTTGAGCGCCGTTTGGGGAGCACTATTATTATAATCCGATTTGCCTCCAATTTTATACAATAATCTTTTCTCATGGTTCAGAAAAAAAATCGCAAGGTGCAACGATATTTTTTTAACTTGATGTTTTTGAAATTTGATGTTTTTTTGAATCACCCTGAGTAGCATTTTAGATTATTAGGAATTAAATATTTACCATTAAAAATAACTTAAGATTTGTAAAACCAGCTATTATTTGATATTCGTCAAGAGGAGAAGCTTTATTTGTGGATACTATAATTTCAAACTTTACATTCAAAACTGAAGAAAAATTGAACTATTAAAAAATATTTTAAAAAAAATATACTGCCTATTAATTATAATTAATTTGTGAAATTTTACTTGATTTTTATTGAAATTACAAAATTGAGAAAAAATTTTTTGCAGAAAAATATCAATAACTATATAAGTTAAAAAAAATATTAGGAACAAACGAAATAAATTTGTACAATCAGTGTTTACATTCAATTAAAGCTCAAATTAAAAATCAATATGACTTTTTTTAAATAAGCAATTTCAACCTAAGTGATTTTGTTTAAAGAAAGCTTTAATTTACCCTTCGAAAATTGAAAGCAATTAATAATAGTACTATTATCCTCGATTTTAGTCATTATTATAAATTTTGGATGAATTTTGATATTGAGTCTCCTGTAAAGGAAGCTTTCCGTATGGAATGAACTCTGATAATTTAAAAAAAGATTTTACTCTATGTATATACATTCAAAAAATGGCAGATGACTGTGATCGATTTACAAATGAACGGAAATCTCAGAAGAATTGGATAGGATTTTATTTTTGAAAGATATAACATTATTCGAGGATTTTAAAATACTTACTTTAACAAAGAAAAATTTTTAAAATTACATAAATTTTTTAATGATTCTAAGAATATCAACAGGTTTTAAATATCGAATAATCTAAAGAAAAAATGTTTAAATTCAGCAGATTGTAAAAACATTTTTGAAATTGGAATTATTACACTCATAGGAATTCTCGTTTCAGTTTCAAAATCTGTATTTTTCGAAAACCCAGAAGAAAAGATAATAATCAATCAAAAATTGTTTTCAATTATTTTCTGACAGTATACGTCTTTTATCAAAAGCGGCAAATGATTCGCTAAATTTGAATACTTGAAACAAGTCTCCAAGAGTGTGAAAGGTATTCTAAATTATTAACAGAAACTTAAACGATTTGAATGATGTCATAATATTTGAAGAATTTCACAGATTGTAAATGATTGCATCATTACGTGAAAAAATTATGTATACTTTTATTCAAATTCTCCAAGCTGGACACGCATATTTTATTTTAAAGGTTATAAAAGAATAGGAAACACTATAACGTTAATAATCTAATGCGCACTTAATAAAATAATAATTAATTTGCATATTCTAAAAATGAAAATATCGACGCAAAATTTTATTCTAACTTATATTTTTCTTTACCTATCCCTAAATACCTTTCTTTAAATGCTCTGTTGCATTGGAAAATTTCTTTCAACTCTGAAATGGAATTTGCATGTTTGGAATGAAAATAAATAAAATAAAATAGAGAAAGGATCTTGTGCATTCAAAGCCTACCGCACTTATTTTCTTTCTTAAAAAATAAATATATCTAAAATTACAATGGAATGCAAAAAAACTACAGGGTATTACTAATTTCTGTCCACTGAACTCCCGGATTTTCCAAGTTCTTCCCGGGTTCAAGTATCAAATCGCCTATTAATTGTGTATTCAAATAAATAACATTTACTAAGTTTTTTTGTCATAACTATTCAATAATTAATCAATAATGAATCGTTAATAACAAAGAAATTAAAAACTATATCATAATTTTGTGCTCAGTCTTCAGAAATCTACATTTTTTACATTTTTTTGAAACATTTAAAAGTTTTTAATTATTTCTTAATCTTTTCAAAACTTCTGAATATCTGTTAAACATACTAGAAGAATTTTTCAAATCTTTTGTAATGATAAAAAATTGTAAGATTTTTCTTTTAATCGCTGGGGGATTATATTGACCCTCGATAATAAAATTTTGTAAAAATTGTTGATGTAAGTTGTTGGATTTAGGGTACAACTTACATCAACAATTTCTACAACATTTTTCTTTTAAATTCTTTTTTGACATTTTAGGAAATCATCTGAAATTTTTTAAAATCTTTTTCACTTTTCTTTTTGAATTCCTTTTTCAACATGAAAAATCATATAAAATGTTTCCATGAATTTTAAGAAATGTTTTTTATTCTTTTGAAACCTTTAAAAATGCATTGTAAAAAACTCCTTAATTTGGTTTCAAAATCTTTAGAAACCCATATTTTTTTAAATTTTGAAATATTTTCAAATTTTTTGTTTTTTTGTCGTAATAATAAATTTTAACAAAATTTTTTAATCTTCAACCAGAAACTGTTCACAAAAAAATGAATTTTGAACAAAATAGTTCAAATTTAACGAAATAGTTAAATTTTTAACTAAAAAACATGAATTCTCTACGAAACATGTATAAGTCGATAGTCCATATTTTAACTAAAAAATATTTCAATTTTAAATAAGAAAGAGTTAAATTCATCCAAAGAAGAACAATAAAAAAATTATTAAAATTACAACAACAAAAAAGGCATTTTTAACAAATTACAGTTGAATTCAACCAGAAAAGACAAACCTTTAAAAAATTAGTTAAATTCTATATCCAAAAAATTAATTTTCAATAAAACAATTGCATTTTTGATTGAAGAGGTCACATTTGAACTGAGAGAAGAATTTTCAAAAATTAAAAAAAAATTGCTTTAAAAATTAATTTTTCAAAATAAAATAGTACATTGTGCATCAAGGGCGTAAAGACGGTTATTTTGATGAGTGTGAATTTGCCAGCCGAGCGAAGCGAGGGTGGCACTCACACGAGGCAAAATGCCGTACGCCCTTGCGAAACACACTATACTTTTTGTCATATCCTCCTTGAAAACAAGCATTTGAAGCAAATAAAAAATGTTTTTTTTTTCTAAAGATAAATATAATTTTTTCTATTGGGCGTAAACTTGCATGCAGCAGGCGTAAAGTTGTATAAAGCGGGCGTAAAGTTTCATGTCGGCCCGGCGTTTGAGAGCGCATGTGCAAATCTCGCATTGGCTGTAATGCGGCCACATTACGCCTGCTTTACGTGCATGCAATGGCGCGTTTTCAAGGGGAGTTAAACAAAAAATCCCAGGAATCTCAAGAAGAATTTGATGTTTTCTTGATTCCCTCAAAAATTCTAAAAACGCTTCTTAATTTTATTTCGAAATCTTCTAAAATCTATATTTTGTTTAAAAAATGTTTGAAATATTTTCAAATTTTTAATTATTAAAAAAAAAGAATATTCTACGAAATAGTTGAATCTTCAGTAAAAAAAGATTCATTTTCAACCAATTGCAATTTTAGCCAAAAAAATAAGAAATTTTTACCATCAGGAAAAAATTTCCTCAAAATAGTTTAATTTTTTAACAGAATTTTCGTAAAAGAATTAATTTTTAACATAGTATTTCAACCTCTAACCGAGTAGTTGATCTTTCAACCAATAAACATGAATTATTTTTAATTTTAAATTTAATTATTAAATTAAATTAAATTTTTAAATTAATTATTAAATTTAATTTCTAAATTAATTATTAAATTTAATTTTTAAATCAATTATTAAATTTAATTTTTAAATTAATTATCAAAAAAAAGAGTTGAATTCATCTGAGAAAACGAATTTTGAGCAAAATAGTTAATTTTTCAACAACAAACATTAATTTTTCACAAATTACAGTTGAATTCAACCAGAAAAGACAAATTTTCAACAACATAATTGAATCATAAACCAAACAAATCACTTTTCAACCAAACAATATCATTTTTATTCTGAAAGGTGAAATTTGTACCAAGAGAAGAATTTTCCAACCTTACTTAAACTGATTTAAATTATTCCCCAAAATTTTCAAAATAAAATGAAATTTCCCTAAAAACATCAAAAATTTTTCGATTTTTGTAAAAATCTTTTGAAATTTTTTGCAATTTGCTTTAAAAATTCATTTTAAACAAAAATATAAAATCATTTATGTCTTTTAATATGATAATATTTTTTCTAACATTTAAAAAAATTCTGCGTAATTAGAAAAATTGCCTTAAAATATGCCGGAATCCATTTCAACAAGTTTGAAAATATTTTAAAGTGTTTTTAAACGGTCTCTTAAAATTCATTTTTCAAAATGTAAACTGACACAAAATTGTTCCCGAAATCTTATAAACTTTATCTTTCACTTTGTTGAAGCCTTTTGAAAATTAAAAACTAAAACTTTAAATGTGATTTCCGGCTCGAATTTTTATTCCTGGTTAATGCCCGGTTAGCAGACACCTTGTAAACTTCATCCTTTCCATAAAGAAAATCATATTTTTGACAGAAACATATGTCTGCAGATAGAACTTTATTACGGGCTAAAACCAAAAAAAAGAAATTGCACAGTGTAAGATGATCGCCGGAGACAGTCGTGTTAGAAGGTACATAAAAACTTTTACGAGATAAAATAAAGAAAAAACCGCTGTCCTTTTTGTCCATTCCGACTTAGCAAAGAACGACTTCCGTTTGGAGTCGACCGGAAGTGGTGGTTCCCGAGCCTCTTGGTATAAGCATACGCCATAAGGTTTGCAAGAAGCATTGACATTATGGGAGACCCCTATTCCAGGGACTGCGACTAATTGTTCGTTTTACACGGCACCCGACATTTGCCTCTTTCCTGATTCCCGAGTCCCTCCCCCTCAACCCTGTCGTCCCATTAGTAGTAAAGAGTCCAAGAAGACGCGACAAACGCTCGAGTCACTTGGGTACCTTTTGCTCTCCTTGCATTCGCCGCAGGTCGAAAGTTCGTGCGACCGACGCTGATTATTTTCAGCCCGGAACCACGTCCTCGGGATTCCGCGGCGAGACCGCAATGATTATTCGATGCCGGGAACTCTAGCCATTATTTCTTAGCAAGATTTGCTCAAACTCTCAAAGGGAGGCAGTATTTGGATTAGGACTGATTTCAATGGCCATAGTAGACTAGAAGAATGTAATTAAAGGTTGGGACGAGTTTTCTTTTTAAACCAATACCTTTTTTCCATGATAATATTTTTGGGCTTTCGCGTCGTGATTTAGGCCCTACTTTGAAGCCGTAACTTCTACCTTAGTAGGCGCTGGAAGAAGCAGTAAAATAGGTGCGAAATAAGCAGCGATTTCAATGTTTATCATCAAAGTACGGTCTGTATTTGAGACAAATTAGACCCTCTTTTAAGCCTGAAACTATTACATGTAGGACTTGTGGCTTCAAACCTGGTTCTCTATAATCTCACACCAATATGGATGAATGAAAATAAGATTGGTTATTTCTGCCCTACAAGGGAAAAACATAGTTAAGCGACATTTTTTTGCAAAATGGGTTTTTTATTTTAGTGAAATTGTAAAAGTAAGCTGCATTTAACAATCATGGTTAACGCTATAATTTTAAATTATTTATAATAATAAATTAATATTTTAAATTCCGAATATTGAGAAAATTGACCAAGCTCAATATAAAAATGTATGGAAAGTACTTTGCGGTGCCTGGAATTGGTAAAGGAACTTGAATACGTCACGACATACAAGGGAAGAATACGCACGCGCTGAGTAGTTACCGAACGGCTAACGCTCCAACCGATTCAGCTAACGGAACGCGTTAGCATGTCTTTGATAAAAAGCATTCGCACTTTTTTTAAACTTTCTGTGTCGTTAAATATTTGAAACCATTTTTGAAGAGTTCAACATAAATTTGTTCTGTATTTTAAAATTATTCTACGTTACACGCTTTAAAATAACCTGAGGCTACATACTTAAATTTGATTCTGTGTTATTTATAACTCAAACGAATACAATGTCAAGCTTGCATATTTCAATAACAATATCTTTTTATCTCTGTAATAAGAAAAGATTTTTAAATAGTCGTTCAGCATCATAATTAATCCAATTACACTAAAAAATACAAATATTTAGTTCAAGATTCAACCTAATATTCGCCAAGAAATAAGTTTATATTAACAATAACAGTAACAATAACAGATTTTATAACCAATTGCCTCGTCGTCCCAAACTTCAATTATTAGTCAATTAGTAGTCAATTATTTTTCATGCATTTGGCAGTTCCTTTTCTCCAACAAATATGATAACAAATATGATTTTTCCTCCTAAACTAAGTGGTACACACGTAAATAATAATATTTCTCTAAGAAAATGTTTCAGAAACTCTCAATTGTTATTGTTTAGTAAAAAAAATGAACAAAACATTGGAAAAGTGGTACTGTTCCTTGGAAAAAAATTATTTCCTCCATGAACTCATGTTCAAATAAATTAACCGTAATACTCTAATAAAAATGTAATCACAATCAGTGAATTTAATTATAATTATATATTTCAATATGTTTCAAATTTTTTATTTCATTCATAATATTTGTTGTTAGCGATAGAAAATATTTTATTCTTATAATCTGATGTGATTTTCAATCACCTATATGACTGTTTGTAATTCACAAACTTTCATTCATTATTAATAAAAATGTATATATTGCCTTATCAATCGATAATACTCAATGATTTTCCAAGACGAATATCATTCTCATTCAAATTTTCAGCATTTTTCAGATAAGAGAATATATTTTTCTGTGATTGAGCAATTGAGCATAGAAAAGAAGTATTTATTTATATATAAATAATTAATGACAATTAGGTTAAATCTTGAATTAAAATTTTTTTAATTAAGTGTGCATTCATTCATTAAGATGACCAATGAGTTCAATTAACCTACTATCGGCGAGAAAATTCGAGTCCTCTGGGTTTGACATTGAAAAAATAAGGGAATAAAAATTTGTAGCTTAATAAAAATGGATCATTTTAAAGGTGAAAATGTGGTACGTGGATGAGCTGAAAAGTAATGTCTTACAACATTTTTTGTAGCTTGCAGATCTGAAAATATGATAAAAAGTAAAGAAATTTGACCGCTTTTAAAGACAGTACTTTGAACATTTCTGAACAGATGGCCGTCGAAAAATTTGCAAAATATAAATAATTCTTCGTTTTTTGTTAATAAATACGCGACTGAACTATCTTCAGTTCTAATGAAGATAATGCAATTATTAAAATTGGAGGTAGTTAGTTGAACTATCTGTAATAATTTACAATTTGAAGCACGCATTTGCTTCATGGTGTCTTTGTGCAAATTGCGATATTTGAAGTCAGTTTTTTTTACGGGAAAGCAAGTGCGAGAAACCAGCGTGGTGCCGTTTTTTCAGGGGATCGTCCTGCGTTTTCCTCACCACGTGCTTCCAGCCTGGCCACCAGACTTTGACCAGTGTCGTGCCTCTTAAACTGTGACGCCCCTCGAGCCTGAACTTATGTTTTAATTCATGAATTGAAAGTAGCATGTAAAGTATAATGATATTATTTTAAATAAAAACAATTATAATCAGTACAGTGCGCTTACGGGTAAAGTTTTTTTTTCTATATTTAGACTTTTTGTTTGCAAATTTGTTTTTTTAGGATCCGTCATTTTAGTTCTCAAGTGATCCCTTTGCTCATCTCTGTAGTTACAATTTCTATTCCAAAATTTATATTTTCTACTATCGGCGAGAAAATTTGAGTCCTCTGGGTTTGACGCTGAAAAAGTAAGGGGAAGAAAATCGTAGCTTAATGAAAGGCAGATTATTTTAAAGGTGAAAATGCTGTACGTTAATGAGCCAAAAAGTAATGTTGTACAAAATTTTTTATAGCTAGCAGATCTGAAAATGTGATAAAAAGTAAGGAAATTTGACCGCTTTTAAGGACAGTGAACTTTGGAGCATAGTTTTTTATTGAAATAATAATAGGAAAAATCTGAAAAAATCCATGGTGATACTTTAAACATTTCCGAACAGATTGCCGTTCAAAAGATTGCAAAATATAAATAAGTGTTCGTTTTTTGTACATAAATATGCAACTAAACTATCTTCGGTTCTACTGAAGATAACAAAGTAATTTAAATTGGTGGTAGTTACTTGGACTATCTGTAATAACTTCCAATTCGAATGAAGTATGTGATTTTTGTTATCTTCATGGAAATTGCGATATTGGAAGTCAGTTTTTTATACCGGACAGCAAGTTCCAGAAACCAGCGTGGTGCCTTTTTTCTGGGGATCGTTTTGGGTTTTCCTCACCATGTGCTACCGAACGTGTGCCACCGAGCCTACAGCTGGCCCTGAACGAGGCTGAGTGAAACCCAAATGGACAGGGATGTATCCTTCGAACTTATTCCCTATAGTAAAAATTTCTATGTGCAAGAAATATAAATATTTACTTCCTTAATATTGTAACTGATGACAGAAAAATGATCGATCATTTAAAGGGATTTTAATGGTTTGAAAAAATAAATTTTTAAACTTAATATTGCGGGGAAAATTGAAATTAATTTTTTTTTTTTAATAAATTAAAAAAAAAGATTTACCAAGATTTTAAATTAGTTCCGAAAATTCCCGAAAATAATGTAGAAAATATCGAGAAAAAAATTTTAATCAAGCGCGATTACAAAATTGCATAATCAATTTGAATAAATGTAAGAGATTCTAACAAGTTCTGAATCAGGAGCCTTCAAAACATGAGCAAACTTATGAAAAAATAATCTGGAAGATTAAAAGCCCCATTTATTCACCAAGAAAATGAATGTCATACAAACAAAAAAAAACCCTATTTTAAACAAAATAGAGCAATTTTAAACAAAAGTGGTAAATACTGAAGTTGGAAGGATGAATTATTTTCGAAACAGTCGAATTTTGACCCTCAAAATATTATCTTTTTACAGGCTATGTCAATGTTAATAATAATTTAATATCAAATACTGATATTTTCATATTAATTTCTTAAGTTTTAAAGTAATTAAACAGTTAATTTCAAAAAATACTTTCATTTACTAACAAATTGTACAACTCTGATGCCAAGAACATGATTTTTTTATAAATCAGTTCAATTGTCACCGCGAAAATATGATTTTTTTTACTCAATGAGTTGTCAACGAAAGAACCATAAAAAATACAACATGTACTACTTTACTTTTGAAGAAAAAAAAGATTTTACTTTTTCTGAAAACTGTTAATTTCAACAAAATTTACAATAAAATGGTGAAATCATCAAACAAAGCAGATTAATTAAAAACCAAACGATAACATGTTGAACATAAAGGATTAATTTTCAGACAGTCGAAGAGTTACATTTTCAACTAGAAAATATCAATTTTTTAATTGAAATTTTTACTACAGAGATAAACAAAGGAATCGCCTGAGAACTAAAATGACTAATCCTAAAAAAACATAAAGTATAAATGAAAACAATAAGAAACAGATAAATGTTAACTAGAATGAAGAATCTTCAAGAAAAATATAAAAAACGAACGTTACCCGTACGCACGCTGTACTGATTATATTTGTTTTTAATTAAGATAATATCATACTTTTCAAACTACTTTCATTTCATGAATGAAAAAGTAAATTGAGGTTTGGGGGGCTTCACAGTTTAAGAGGCGCGGCCCTGGTCAAAGCCTGGTGGCAAGGTTTTGGAAGCACGTGGTGAGGAAAACCCAGGACGATCCCCCTGAAAAAACATCAGCACGCTGGTTTCTGGCACTTGCTTTCCCGTATAAAAAACTGACTTCCAATATTGTAGTTTGCACGAAGACATCAAGAAGCACATACTTCTTTCAAATTGGAAGTTATTACAGATAGTCCAAGTAACTACCTCCAATTTAAATGTTAGTTGCACATTTATCTACAAACAACGAACAATTATTTATATTTTGTAATTTGTTCAAAGGCAATCTGTTCATAAATGTTCAAAGTACCACCATGAATTTTTTCAGATTTTTCCTATTATTTTTTCAATAAAAAACTGCTCCAAAGTTCACTGTCTTTAAAAGCGGTCAAATTTCCTTACTTTTTATCACATTTTCAGATCTGCAAGCTGCAAAAAATTTTGTACAACGTTACTTTTCGGCTCATAAGCGTACAACTTTTTCACCTTTAAAATTATCCGTCTTTCATTAAGCTACGACTTTTTTTTCCTCGAATTTTCTCGCTACACTTTTCTGTCCTGGCATACCTCTCTAACTTCCTCCACGTCCATGCATTTTCTCATGCAAGCTCCTGTGTTTGTATGGCTTGTTACGTCTCTTCGAATTAGGGTCTTTTTACACATTCTATAACCATTCTTTCCGCGGTCTGTCTCTGGGCACATTGCCATTAACTTAACCTTGATTCACTTGTTACGTTAGTCGTTCATCTTTCATTCTTTCAACATGACCAAACCATCTTAGCAATTGAATTTCTTTCACACATATCTAACTAGTAAAATCATTTGCATGTATCATAAATTAATTTTAATAAACCATCATGTTGTAAAATTAATACACATATATATTAAAGTCAATAAAGTGCGTAAAAACACCAAGTTCTTTGATACCTTCAAATCCTGCCAAATATTAAAAAATAAAGTAATAATCTTAAATTCGTCGATTAAATTCTTACTTTTAATTGAAGTGCAAGACAAGGGTGGGATTTTTTCTCAAATTCGCTGTGAATGTTAGAATTTTAACGTGAGTACAGGTGCTTGGGGGTTCAGGTTTTTTTTAATTGTTTGCCTAATTGAACTTTTCCAGCTAAAAATTAGTGTAATTTATATTATCTAAGAGATTATATTATGTTTTATTATCTATAATTGAAAATTAATCCCAAAATTGTTTTTCATTTGTGTAAAGTGCAAATATCTGACTTTTCTAATCAATGATCAATATGCCGTATGTGAAATTGAATATACTGCATAGTCCCTTAATGGTGATTTCGTATACCAAGGTTTTAGATTTAATATACAAATGTATATTAAATGTATGTTAAACTTTCAAACAAATTTAACAGTGTAGGTGAACAAATGCATAGAAGACTTTTTTCCTTATTCTCAAACTTTTTTCTGTGATCTATCTCAAACTAAATATTTGATTCGTAGATGATATTCCTGGCATTAATCAACTTTGAATTTCCTATGTCCTTTCTTCTGTTATTTTCATTACTCTACGAACAAGTATTTTCGAATATATTTTACTCAGGGTATTTAATAAGCTGATACCTCTGTAATGATTTCAGTTCCTTTTGTCTCTCTTTCCTTTGTATATTAGTACGATAACTGCTTTTTTCCAGTTACCTGGAACTTCTCCGATCTCAATACATACATTTTTCAATTCGCACAAACTGTGAAGTATGTACTCGCCTCCGTATTCGAGATTTCAGCGCTGATACTGTCTATAACAGCAGAAGTACCGTTTTTTAAGTTCTTAATTAAATACCTAACACCAGTGACACCGATTCTCTCAATTTTGAAACGCCTCCTATTCTATGACGTGATCCCATCTGTTTCATATATCATTTCACCTTTTCTATTTCTCATGCTGACAAACTCTGTAATTTTAATTCCCTTCATATGTTTATGAATTACACTACTAATTAAGAAATTAGCCGGGTTGTTGTTTTAAAACAAATCAGGCTATAACTTCTTTTTATTTTAATTATTGGGAAATGTTTAAACTTTCTTTTTGCTCTCCAGAACTTTTACGTATAAAATAAAACAGAAATACAAAATAACAAACAAAAAAAAAATAATATCTTTGGAAAAATTTATATAATCTATATGGGAACGAAAAATCAATCAATATTATCCACATAGAAACTTTTTTCGGATATACAAAATAAAAGGTTTATTGCAGAAAAAAACATTAGTTATTACTTGTTCCGTTCGAAAAGAATCACATAAAATTGGTTCAAAGCAGACGTTATTAGAGCAATTTTAACAATTTTATAAAAGGTTGAAAATGGCCTTAATAATTCAAGCTTCAAAGATTTAAAGTAAAGCTTTCAACTTAAACAAAAATTGTGATTTAGAGTTTAGCGTGTCGTACGATTCTTAAAATAGTTTTCCGTTCAGTTAAAAGATTGAAGCCAATCAGCGGAAGAAAAATGTGTGACTGAAATAAACGCCCTTTGAGATATCGGAAAAATATTTGCAATAATAATAACCCGCATAAAACAAACATAAAGTCCATCAAGTCTGCCAGGAGTGAGGCAGCCAATCAGAAATCGAGTAGTGAAAGGTCGTTAAATCAGTTATTTAAGCGTGACTCACGTTACATTCGGACAACCGACCTTTTCTTCGTTAGTACTCAGGGTTAACAAGATTATATTGAATTAAACCAACAATTTCACCAATTGTTTTTAGGAGAAATTTTACAATTAAATGTTGCCGGTACTCAAATCTGAATATTATTTAAACGGGATATTATACTTATTATTTATCTCGAATCAAATCTTTTAGTTCGTTTGGGGTGGGTCTCCAGAGTTTTTCAATTTCCTCGCCTTCATTTTTTTTATGAGTGTCTTACCAATTTATTACTTATTTTTATTTCGCGTTCTAGACAAGATAATTATAATTATATTTTAATATTCACGCCATATTTTTTTTAAATACTAATTAAGTCAAGAAGCTCTGAGAATTGAAATTCAATGCCAGGTTTTAGAAACATGGGATTGTTCTTTTTTTAATTATCCCATCAAATTAAAAGAGTTCGAAAGATTTCAATGATTTCAAACGATTTTTTAAGATTTCTAAGCATTTTGAAAAATTTTCAAGATTTTTTATTTGGAACAAGGAATTTTGAAAAAGAATTATAGTTCTGAATTTGAACAGGGATTCTTTGGTCTAAAATATAAATTATCATTTTTAACGGAAATTCCCTGTTCCAAGTCACAATTACATTTTTTACAAAAAATTCCCTGTTCTAATTCACATTTATATTTACTTACAACACCTTCTATTAAATTTCAAATTTAGCTTAACTCGCCCCTTTTCTAGAATTATGGCAAATTTTCATTTGCAAAAAAATAATTTTTAAATTCAAATAAATTCTGCTAAATTAGCTTGTTATACATCATAACTACAATTATTTCCCAAAATTTCTCGTTCCAGGTCAAAAATGTAGGGATTTATCTCCGAATTATTACACTATATCAGAATTATAAATCTTTAAACAAGTTCTCTGTGCTTAATTTTAATTTTTTTAAACTTGTAAATCGACTAGTCGCCCACATGGTTCACCTTTTCTCGCCTATGAAATTTTTAAATACCTTTTATATGCTGCAAGAACAACGTTTGAAAATAGCGGCTATTATTTTTTTTTATTTTATAGAATGATTTAATGTTCAATATAATATTAAAAACAACATTTAGAACTTTTTTACATAAAAAAAGAAATAGTAAATTTATTTCGGTTTTTTTGAAATAAAAAAACAATATTTTCTCTAAAACCCAACCTTTTTTTAACTAGCATCTCTTAAGAATAATAACTTCATCTCTTTATAACAATAATTTCCCAATTACCATTTTTATGTTTTTTTAGGAGAAAAAAATTATTTTTGATTTTTTATCGGGTTTAAAACTTATGGTGAATTGTCTATAAATGAAATATCTTTCCTGAAAATTAAAACGAAAAAATATAGTTGTTTTTAATTAATTTCGTGCTTTAATTTGTCAACAAATCGAAACAGGTTTACCATTTTTTTTCTTTCTCCGTTTTTCTCATCGGTTTGGAAAAAGATAAAAAAATTTGACAAACCGAAACAAGAAGTACTTGAAACCTAAAAAATTGCAACCAGAGCAAGGTTTTGAAAAAAATTAAAATAATTTTTGTTCTCATGAAAAACAAAAAAATACGAAATTGACAATTAATTATAAGTAGACTATATCAGTGCCTATTATTATTCGAAATCTCAGGGGGGTGCAGTTATCGAGAAAAACGTTTGTTGCTTATTTAAAAAAAATCAAAATAACTTGACAATTTCTTATTAGCTTTTTTTTTTAAAGGCGTGCAAAAACTGTATAAAATATAACAAGAAAGCCTCAATACCTCGAAAATGACAAAAATGGAACAATTTTGAAAATTTTATCCGCCAGCCTCAAGATTTGAACTAAACCCATTTTTTAAACCTCATTCATTTATCTTCCTTTTTAATTTTAAGCTGATCAATATTATAAATGCTATAACTCAAAATATTCCAAATAATATTCTTCTTTCGTAAAAAAAAATAAATTACAGAATATGTACTCAAGTCTTGAAAAAAAATCGGTGACAATTTTCCTTTTTAAATCAATACTCTCGAAATATGTATAATTGTTAGAAAGTTTCGACAAATTATATCACACGATATTCTTAAATATATTAGCACATCGATTCATTTAATAATTTTAAAAAGTGAAAACATAATTAATCCTTTTTTGAATTTTTATTCGAAGTCCACGAGTTTCAATAATAATAGTTCAAAGACATTTTTTAAAGTCTTCTTATACTTGAAAATCAGATAAACTTGCAACCAAATATTTGAATTTAAATAAAAATAAAATAGTTAAATTTTCAGTTTATAAAATTAATCTTCCACAAAAAAGGAACAAATTGTAAACCAAAGAGATGATTTTTGAACTAAAATGGTGAATCTTTAAAGGGAATGGATGAATTCTAAACGAAAAAGATAGATTTTTAACAAAAGAGCTTAACTTTTTACCCAGTACAAAAATGTAACTTATTAATTTTCTACCATAAAAATACGATTTTTTGACCTAATTAATAGGTTTTAAACGCAAAAGTATTATTTTTAATTTAAAAATGTAAGTTTTAAACCAAAAATGGTTGAATTCTAAATAAAAAAGATAAATTTTCAACTAAGAATATCGATTTTTAACAGAATACATGAATTTTCAAATAAAAAAATTGTTAACTAAAATTGAATAGTTAAATTATCAGTTAAAAAATTGTGTTGTATTTTTATCTAGAATAGTTGAATTGTCGATTAAGAAGATCGATTTTCAACAAAATACATGAATTTTCAAATAAAAAAATTGTTAACTAAAATTGAATGGTTAAATTATCAGTTAAAAAACTATTTTTCAATCCAGTAGAGAAACTTTTAACTAAAAAAATGTATATTGTCAACGAAAAATTGAATGGATAAATAATCAGGTAAAAACATTATTGTTAAAGCAAAAATATGAAATTTCTACTAAAATTATGAATCTTCAACTGCAATAGTTGAATTTTAAACCAAAAATATGAATTTTCAACTGAAATGATGAATTTTTATCTAGTATAATTGAGCTTTCATCGGAAAAGATTAAGTTTCGACAAGAAGATTATTTTCCACCAAAAAAAGACGATTTTTCAACAACAACAAAATTTCAACGAAAAATTGATTAGGTAATTTTTCATTAACCACTATTAATGTTTAGTCAAAGAGATGAATTTCTAATTAAAATAATGAATCTTTGAAAGAAAAATATTTAATTTTCAACTAAAAAGTTTAACTTTCAATCAACCAATTATATTTTCATTTGAAAAAAGAAGTATGCCAAACAAAAAGATAAATTTTCTACCAAAAAAATTAATTTTCTACTCACTAAAACAAATTTTTAATGAAAATGTCAAAAACTAACCCAGATACTTTCATTTTCAGCTAAAAGTGATCCATTTGGAAGAAAAAATAGAATAGTAAAATTTTTAGTTAAAAAAATAAATTTCAAACTAAAAAAATCTTTTTAATCAAAATAGTTAAATATTAATTTGATGCTACTTTTAAAAATGAAGCATCATTTTTATTTAAATTTATACTGCAATTTTAATCAAATGAATGTGTAAAAATGCTTTAAAAATTCCAGATTTTCTAGGTTTTCCAGGTGGGGTTTGGATACTGTCTAGACACCGTGAAATAAAACTGTCCATAAATCATCTGTAATCAGTCTGAGGCCTAATTAATTTTACGAGAATTGACCAAATCAGTATTTATATCTGAGGATGAAACTCTAATCCATTTGCATTTGTTCTTGAAATTATTTCACTTCATTCAGGTCAGTTGCATTAGATTCAAATGAAACACGTATTGGACAAGTGATATATAAATAGACCTGATCTATGGGTGCAATGCTCAATAGAGCTGCACTTACCACAGTAGCGGTAAAACTGGACATTTAAGGGAATAAGCTACTTTTTCTCGATCATTCTGACAAGGTACACTCTGCCTTGAATTATGGAAGCATTTGACCAACCACAACCGGTCCATCGTCAATATTCACGCTCAGCTTCAAAGTTTCTCGTATTTGCCTCGCGAAACCTCCGATTCATTTCCTTTTTACTGATCCGAAAATGGATCGCGTGAAATCGATCGTTACAACTATAAAGCATCAGAAAACGCGATCCAATGTTTTTGCCTAATGCTTTTTTCTCCAATATGCAATGCATATTTCGAAGCACGTAGCGCAAATTGTCTTGGGCCAGGCTTTACGTCTTTATCGAGGTAAAATAACTTTGGAAAGTAAAAAGGGTTGCAAGGTATTCCAATCACGTTTCTTAAAAAAAGTAAGGTCAGTCCGCTGAACTGGACTATTGAATTTTAAACAACCATTTGTGTAAGTACATATATAATACATTTACTGCATAGGAAAAAAAACTTTACAAAAAAGTTAGGAATCTTCTGTTCCAATCTTTGCCCAGATTTTCGTTGCAAAATACTTTGAAATCCTTGTACTCAATTAAGAAGAATAAATATTATAGGACAGATTGAATATTTCTTAATGAAGGATTTAAAAAATATTTTGTCTTTTACACAACTTAATTTTTTTTTAATTCCATTTTCGAAACAGTAACCTCATCGTGGCTACAAAATCCTAATTTTATTATAAAAATTTCTTTTACCATGAAGACGCTCTTACACCTACGTAAAAACCTAGGCAAAAAGCTTAATAGTTGATATTTTTTCAAAAAGATACTTTATTTTTTAAATAAAAACGGTTGAAATATACGAAAAATACGAATTTTAAAACCAAAAAGAGGAATTACAGCAAAACGAGCGACTATTACTTTTTTTGGGGGGGGGGGGGTATTTAATAGAATGATTTAATATAATATTAAAAACAACATTTAGAACTTTTTTACAAAAAAAAAAGAAATAGTATATTTATTTCGGTTTTTTCAAAATAAAAAATAAAATATTTTCTCTAAAACCCAACCTTTTTTAAGTGGCATCTCTTAAGAATAATAATTTCATTTTTTAATAATAATAAATTCCCATTTGATGTTTTTATGTTTTTTTAGGAGAAAAAAATTATTTTTAATATTTTATCGGGTTTAAAACTTATAGCAAATTGTCTATAAATAAAATATCATTCCTGAAAATTAAAACGAAAAAAAAGTTGTTTTTAATCAATTTCGTGCTTTGATTGGTTAACAAATCGAAACAGCTTTACCATTTTTTCTATCTCCGTTTTTCTCACCGGCTTGGAAAGAGAGAAAAAACTTGACAAACCGAAACAAGAATTACTCGAAACCTAAAAAATTGCAAACTGAGCAAGGTTTTGAAAAAAAAATCAAAATAATTTTTGTTTGCATGAAAACTGAATTTTCTTTTAAAAAATCCCATTTTCAAAACAGTATCCCCAGCGTGGCTGCAAAATCCTAATTTTATTATATAAATTTCTTTTAGTGTAAAGACAACCTTACACCTAGGTGAAAACCTAGGAGAAAATCTTAATAGTCGATATTTTTTCGAAAAAATACTTTATTTTTTAATCAAAAACAGTTAAAATATACAAAAAATACGAGTTTTAAACAAATTAGTTGAATTTTGAAACAAACAGACTCATTTTCAAAACAAAAAGAGGAATAACAGCAAAAGGAGCGTCTATTATTTATTTTTTTTGATTTTATAGAATGATTTAATGTTCAATATAATATTAAAAACAACATTTAGAACTTTTTTACATAAAAAAAGAAATAGTAAATTTATTTCGGTTTTTTCAAAATAAAAAATAAAATATTTTCTCTAAAACCCAACCTTTTTTAAGTGACATCTCTTAAGAATAATAATTTCATCTTTTAATAATAATAAATTCCCATTTGATGTTTTTATGTTTTTTTAGGAGAAAAAAATTATTTTTAATATTTTATCGAGTTTAAAACTCATAGCAAATTTTCTATAAATAAAATATCAATCCTGAAAATTAAAACGAAAAAATATAAATAGTTGTCTTTAATCAATTTCGTGCTTTAATTTGTCAACAAATCGAAATAGCTTTAACATTATTTTTCTTTCTCCGTTTTACTCATCGGTTTTGAAAGAGAGAAAAAAACTTGACAAACCGAAACAAGAATTACTTAAAACCTAAAAAATTGCAAACAGAGCAAGGTTTTGGAAAAAAATCTAAATAATTTTTGTTCACATGAAAAGTTAATTTTCTTTTAAAAAATCCCATTTTCGAAACAGTAACTCCAGCGTGGCTGCAAAATCCTAAATTTATTATGGAAATTTCTTTTAGTATATAAAAACAACCCTGCACCTAGGTAAAAACCTAGGCGAAAAGCTTAATAGTTGATATTTTTTTTTAAATACTTTATTTTTTAATCAAAAACAGTTGAAATATATAAAAAATACGAATTTTAAACAAATTAGTTGAATTTTAAACCAAACAGATGTTTTTCAAACCAAAAAGAGAAATAACAGCAAAATAAGTTGAATTGGCACCCAAGAATGATTTTTCAGCCAATAAAGAAAAAAAATTAGATTAAAAATGGTGAATTTTCGAACTAAAAAGACAATTTATTTGCAAAACAGTTAAGTTTTGACCCGCAACTGTGAATTTTTAACAAAGAAGTTGAATTTCAATGAATTTTTATCCGAAAAAGTTGCATTTCCTAAAAAAATGAATACTTCCATTTTGAGTGTAAGAAATAATTTTCCTGACATAAATAAACAGGTTTTTAACTAAATACTTAAGGAAATGATTTTTTATTCAAAAATAAAATAGTAGTTAGATTTTTAAACAAACATTTGAAAACATACATTTTTCACAAAATATGGAGTAGTTCAAATTCAAATTCCTGCTAGAATAACAAATTGGCTACAAAAAAAAAAAAAAATTTTAATAAAATATTAAATTTTCAACAAACGAAATGAATTTTTAACAAATCATATTACTCTTTTGCCAAAAAAGATTAAATTTGTACCAAAAAAGTTAAATTTTCAACCAAAACGGTTGATTTTCTACCAAAAAGATACATTTTCAACAAACTAAATGAATTTTTAGCCAAATATTCTAATTTAAGAAATTTTTTACATGATAGTGAGATATTCAACCACAGAAATGTCAACCGAAAAAAGTATAGTTAAATTTACAGTTATAAAAAGAATTTTCTACCAAATAATTTGTTTTTTAACCAAATAGTTTAACTTTGAATAAAAAAATTGAGTTTTCAAAGAAGAATATTACATTTCTTGCAAAGAAGATAAATTTTCAACAAAGTTTTAACTAAAATTATGAATGTTCAACAACGAAAAAATTTTTAATCAAGAAGATTAATTTTCTATAAAAAAAGATACATATTTTTTATTAAAGTACATTAATTTTCATCCAAATATTTTAATATAGGTAATTTTTAACCTAATAGTTATAGTTTCAACCAAAGAAATTTATTTTAAATGGAAAATTTGAATTAGTAAACAAGAAGATTAATATTCTACAAGAAAAGATAAATTTTAAACAAAATATAGGAATTTTTAACCAAATGGTTGAATTGTCAACTGAAGAAAATACATTTTTAACAAAACGTGGAATAGATCAATTGTTAGATCAAAAAAATTAATAAAAACAATCAAGTTAAAAAGCAAAGAAAAGGGGTTACAACTAAAATGATAGTTCAGCAACAGAAAGAATGCATTTTCAACAAAGTAGTTCCTCTTTCAACTGATTGTAAGTAGTGGAATTTTCCACCAAAAAATATATTTATTTCTAATCAAAAACCGTTCAACTCAACTGAAAAATACGACTTTTCAACAAAAGAGTTCAATTTTCAAACAAATAGAATGACTTTTAAAACAAAACTGTTGAATTTTCAACAAAACAATAAAGTCAACTTCAACTTCAGTTAGCCAAAATTCCCTGATGATCTGTCAGGTATTCCCTGACATTTCCTGACTTTCCCTGACAAGTTTAAAATTCCCTGCCTTTCTGGAATTCCTGGACCAGCATACGGTTCGGTTCACAATGTTATTCCCTTCATTTTCGAAATCTCATTAAAGGCAGCAAGTCTTTTTTTGACCACCCATACTCTTATTTCTCTCCATACATGTATTATCAATAACAGCGTGAGAAATATTTTTTCCTCAACTCGTAAATTTGCTAGAGAATATTGTTACTGGCCAAAGCGACCTATTTACCAAGCCTTTAAGTACATGTAATTTATGGTTAATGATATAATTATCAGAATCACACGTGTATTTTTTGTGCCTTAAATAGGTGCCCATATTATCATAACATCTTGGTAATGGAAAACTATAAATCTTTATGTTTCAACTCCAGATATACGCCCCACCTCCTTAATAATATGGATTCCTGGACGACCTTCAATCATACCTTACCAGGGCATAATTATCGCGAATTATGTAGCTGGGCGAGAAAACTGCCGAGGATCGAAAGACATTATAGATTACACACATGTGTTTGTCGCAGAGGCCTCGTGTACAACGTTTATTCAAACGTAGTGAGCAATTTTTAATAAAACTGAAAAAGGAAGTTCAGTAAGGTACTAAGAATAAAAAATAATCCAAATATTATTCCATTTGCGATAGCTTGCGTATAAGCAGTATTGACTGAAAATTTATTAACGAAAATATCGACATAATTCACTCAGAGAAATTTCCTCATATGTCAAAACGATGAATTTCCTTTTAAAGTTAAGGTTAAACAGATTTTTATTTGTCTAGGAAGAAATCTTTTTACGCTTTTTTACAGCAAAGATTATTCGCTTGAAACAAACTTCATCTATCACATAATTCTGTTTGTCAAAAAAAATAACTATGTGGTTCAAAACAAAACACGCAAGAGGACGATTATTTTTACAATACAACTTTTTGTCTGAGTGTTTCTAAGAAAAAAATTACATTCATTTAGGGAAATTATATCAAAAACACCACAAGCGATAAATATATTTGTTGACTAAAAATGGTCTTTTGCTGTGTTTCTGAAATTTTTTGGGTATACATCGGAACATTTTTACAGCAAAACCACTGCAACATTGTTGGTAAGTTTTCAAAAAACTCCAGTGTATTCTTCATAATAAATTCGAATTAAATCTACACGGTAGTTTATTTTTAAAAACCCTACGATATTCCAGCACGGAGAAAAATGAGTATGCTAAAGTTACAGGATTTTCAGTTAAAAATAGGGACAAGCAAAACTTTTCTGTAAAGCGTGCCAAATTTTCTGCAGAGTTTACTACATTCTTGAGTAAATTTACAAACTGACAGATACTTTATGTAAAATGTACAGACTTTACGATTCGATTTTGCAATTTAAAAATGTAAAATTAACAGAAAAATTCAGTAAATGTTAATGAAAATAACTTAAAATTCTGTAACTTTAGCAGAGTTTTTTGTCTGCGAGAGGTAACTTATCCACAATACAGTTTAATAGGAATTTCCGTTGGCGAAAGATGCGTGAATAATTGTGGAAATATCTAGAATTTGGGATACAGAAATTTTTTCGCAGAACATTTTCAGGGAATTATATCATATGTATAGAAAATTTTATGAGATTTTTTAAGACATTTACTTCCTAATTACAATACAGGCATTTTTTGCGCTGTTCCTAAAGTGGCTTCATTTTAAAAATAATAACATTAATTTTTCCCCTTATGATCGCACAGAAGGTAATAAAATTTGCGTCATATTAGGCCAAGTTGAACGTAAAATGTCAAATTAATCAAACAATATAGCAAAAAGCGCCAAATTTCAGTGCTTTCGAAAGACTGGAATAACTCTAGAAATAATTAACATTTTTTGAAGTTCTTCGACTTATATTAAAAGTGACTTTTCACAGTTTTAACAACATCATTTAAATATTTGTTGAGTTTTTCCCTAGATTCTACCCTAGTGTCAAACTTGATGCAAAAATGGGCAACATTTCAAATAATGATTGAACTCAACAAAAAATGGTAGGAAATTCAAAATAACACTTTAAAAGTATCACTGAAATTGATTAAATTATGACCAATAATTTTTTTTTTTAATGTTTGTAACTTTATATAAATTTATGAAATTTCGCGACTTTTTTTCACCAAGTTTGATATTAGGGCAGAATGTAGGGGAAAAATTCAAAAAATATAATAAAAATTGGAAAAAAATCTATGAAGACTTACCTTTAAAATTCATCTAAGAAGAGTTTTAAAAGTTTATTATTTTCAGAGTTACTTCAATTTTTGGAAACCATAAAAATTTTACGTTTTTTGCAATATCTTTTATTATGAAACTGAGATAGGAATTTTTCAAGAACTTTGTTCAGTAGGCAATTTCTATAACATTTTAAGGAAAATGATACATGCATTTCTTAGTGAAATCCTCGAAACTGTATACTAAATAAAAAAATTTCAGAACAAATTTCATAAACTTCCATGGACAGTTTCTAATTTCCAAAGGACAATTACCAATAAATTTCCTTAAGTTTCTTTGGAATTTCTAGGAAATTTATTAACCAGTTGCTACCATTTCTCCGATAAATGCCAATAAATTCCGAAGACATTCATATAATTTCCTTAGAAAGTTCCTAGGAAATTTCCGAGAATCTATTGAAAACTTGTTTACAAGATTCCCGGAACTCTTATGAAATACATGGGTTTCATAAAATTGTTTAATAAAATTGTTTAATTAAAAACGCTTTATGGTCGAACTACGGGAGGAGGTGTCCCGCCTTGTTTGAATAATTAGTTACCAAATAAATACATAATATATCTATCAACATTGTTTTTCAATTTTCGAAATAGGCAGACCATAAAAGAAGTCCTAAAAATGAAAGCTGGATAAGAACAAAAAATTAAATTTTACGTGATGAACAAATAAAATTTTTCTACGATAGATTTTCAACTATAATGAATTATTATACACATGCACCTAATCAAAACGTTTCTTTAAATATAAAATCAGATTTTGTTGGTGCATAAGAAATTTTGGATACGAAACATTGTATAGTTTACTAGATCTACAATGTCTATACTATGTCTCGTTAAAAGTGTACTAATTTTGTTGTGTGTAAAACAGTGTTATAAAAGCATGTATTTGCCAAGAAATCTACATTAAAGATGTGAAAACATTATAAGGCATTTTTTCTATGTGGGAGGAGTTCATAAAAATATGAGAATGACAGCTAAAAAAGGACCAAACATAACGTCATTTTTATACTACATAATGGTAAATTTAATAAAAACTATAGAACATGCTTCTATGTTTTAGAGAAGAAAGACGAAATGATCCTTATATCCAGTTCTCATTCTGATAATTTTAGAAGTAATTTTTTTGAGTGAAAGTTTACTCGGGAAAATAGTTCTAACATATTCCAAATATGTGACGTTCCGCAAGGAAAGAATTTATTTCGTCGATCGTGGTTTGGGAGGTATTCGTATTTTTATAAACAAAGGTCATTATACGAACGTCCCTGAAAAGTAACCGGAAGTGGTTTAATTTTGTGTTTGAACAAAAATGTAATAGATGCATTTTTCTCAAAAAGCGGGCTTCTGATGTTCCAACTTCAAAAGTCCCCTAGTGACTTGTTTTTAAATCTAAAGGGTTATTCCTCGGCTCAAAATACCCAAATTACAAGGATCCATCTCGGAGAGATCAAATTAAAAGGTTCTAACCTGTGCAGACAAAATAAAAAGGTCCTAACACGCATGGTGAATTCTCGAATCTTCAATATCCCATATAAATTGTATTGGAAACAACAGCGCCCTCAACTCCGTAACACCCTTTTACTTGGTCTCTCCAAGCTAGAACCTTGTCATTTGGAAACTTCGATATCCATAGATAAATAGTATCGCAAATTACTTAAAATTACTAAAACGAGAATTTAGAAAAATTGAACCTTATATCAAGTTGTCATTGAAATTTCTTTAAATGTTTTTAATCGCCTGATAAAGAACATGTCTTCCCCTATACCCGAAATTGACACATTACGGAGCCCAAGGGTAATTATAATTGGTCTGGATGCCAAACTTTGAAAAGACTAAAGAGAGTAAAAAAGTTTGTTATTTTCTTTTAGGTCTGGGCCTGCGGCCATCTGGACTGTAGAGGATTTACCCGCAGCTTAGCGCCGCGCCGTGACCATGGTCTTGTGCCAAATTTAACTGCCGAGAGAAACACCTCCATCCTCGACTAGTATAGTACATGATCCCCTATGGTATTTCTGGAGAAAGAGCCAAATACGTATTACTCATGGCCACGCTTTCCTCGGCCCTGAACGAATGTGTGACTAAGATCAGTGACTTTTAAAGTCGTCAGAGAAACCGTGAACTCCGGGGGCGATCAGAGACCGCGGTCCTTAGAACTCCCTTAGATGGTGAGATTTTTATTTGAAATTATTTCTCGCCGGAGGCCAATACAAGTAAAGAGACTTGGGAGACTAACAGATCCGAGAGCAGTCGGGCGCCTGACAAGGATACTACTTCCTATTAGCGATTTGCCGTATATGGTGGTATCGCTCGGGTCAACCGGTCGTAAATAAGTATCTGCGCATATAAGTATACAAATGGATAATCATACATACTCTATACTATATATCACCCTCTATCTGCATCGACTCAAGGTCACTTCCTAAATATATTATTCGCAAACAGATACGCTCACTGGGACTGCCTTTGGAGAACACTGAACTCATGTCTCACGAAAGTGAGGTTGATGCAAAGACGGGTTCGTGAACTCGTCAGCGAAAGGGAATGGTTCCACGAGGACAGTAATTCTTTCTCCAGATAGGCATCACTCAGTCTTCTTATTTTTATTTTATTTCATTTTAGCACTCTTCCAAATTATATAAGCTGAGCGTACCAAATTTTGTAATCTTTTAGCTCAAAACAAACGGAATATTTACGCGCGCATTA
>JAAAKG020149306.1:0-10076 GCA_010014905.2 Druon quercuslanigerum
TATAAATTGGGTGTAAAATACTCTTTATTTGATGTCTGGGAAACAACAAACTGATCTTTATAAGGGAAAACCCTGATTTATTGCGACTTTTAACAGACAATATTTAAAAATAAAATGTGGGGATCCTAGTTTGATTCCCCACTCAAAACCGAAAATAATCATTTTGAATAAATATGACTGAATAAATTGAATCTCCTACACTAGAACCGGTCGTAAGGGCCCATTCCATGTAGATGCCTCCATAATGTCGAAAGAAGTTAGGCTTTTTCCTTATAGACATCGAAAGATCCATTGTAATATGTAGAAAGAAAGAGTTTGTTCATTACATTTTATAAATACACCTATTGATGTGGTAGTCCTTGAATAATATCTGCGACGCAATTTAATAAACGTGGGTAACTTGATCTTCATCTGTTTCAGAAAATGGATATAGTAAGTTTGTTAATGCGTGCAAGGTAATGCTATATGTAATATTAAATACACTAATATGTATTTTCTCAAACTTTAACGTGTTTTCATGTTTATATAGTTCAATTTTGAATCTTTAGAGTTTGAATTTATTCAAAATTTGCGATGGTACGTACTTAAAAATTTTAAATACTTTATTCTAAAACACTATAAAAATTTAAAACTATTGATATTAAAATTCAGCGTATGCCTTCCAAACTACAATCATATAACATAGAACATTTGAATCATTTGAATCATATTGTCCCACTTTAAATCTTATAATTTGAAGTTTATTTTTGGACACATGAATTTTAAATTGCAACATAACGATAGGATAAAAATTTTAAGATCTCATAAGTCTATAGCTTATTTTCAAACATAATTTATAAGACTTCTTTCACATGAATAAAATTGTTTTAGAAAACACTATTCAATAATATAAAATAGTAAGATTTTCAATAATATAAAAGTAATTTTCTCTCTTACTGGATTACACATTTGGAATTATGTAAATATCACTTGTACACTTGATAAAAACCGAAAGAACTTTACAAAGAAAGATACTTGAATAGAAATAGGGAATAAAACCGAAATTCTGTAATATTTTTCGTCGATTTCGTGTAGAACTTGACAGTAAGAAAGACGCCTTGGCACTGGAAAGACATGCTCGAAGCGTGACGCATTATACGTTCTGAGTTCTGTCACAGGATGTACGTATTGCAGGACTTCCCGTACGAGCAGTCCCCCTCAAGTACAATACATGAATGATACAATAATAACAATTATACAGTAAGTGCAATAGTACGTTGAGAGCCTTCGCTTCTGGATGGGAATCGCCGTGGGCGCCCATGCCGATTTCGATTCCCATGAGTTACCCTCCTTAGGATTAAAGAGCGCAAGGCTCGGGTAAAAAGTGTCCGAGGTATTCGATCTTGTTAAACCGGATTCAATCTCTCAATGCCTATATGCACTACACATACAGCATCTGGACACATGCATATATACAAGATACATACAACATATACATCTATCGTAACTTTTATCCTTTTGATCCACTATATATATACATGGCACTTATATATGGTGTACATGCACTTTAAAGTGATGCATGAGGCACGTGAGGTGCGTATCGAACAGGTACTTTGAACATTTCAGGATTCACTGTCATTCAAAGGGCTGGTCAGTGCTTTTGATTAATATAATAACAAACACAGAAGAAGACGTAAATTTTCGTAAAAATCTATAGCCCTGGGTTTCAATATGGGCAGCGCAAAAAGTAGCAAGTGGCGGATTACGAGGATTGAACCTGCTGAGAAAAGCTGACCCATAGACCTCTCTTTCTTCTTCAAGCAAAGAAAAAGATTTATTCAAAAAAATAAATATAAATGAGTTTTTTCGTATACGAAAAAATATATAAATTAAAAATAGATACAAAAAACGTAATATAATATTTTGTATCTAAAAGAATATTAATCTGGTGTCTATACATTCAAAATGAACTCCTTTTGTCTTATCAGCACGTTAGCAATTTAAAAAAAATTTAATTCTGAATGCCATTTTTAATAACTTTCCCTCCTTTCTTAAATAATTGTGCCCTATTTTTCGATTTCGCAACTCTAAATTACAAAAATTACCCGCAAATGTCGCTTTCAAGGTCATAACATGATTAAACTGTAAAAATGTAATGTTTTCACGTTAATTTAAGGATTTACTAAAAATCTGCAAAAAGTTTTAAATGTAAGTCTTAGATCTTCTAAAAATAATCATTTTATATCAGGTACATGGTCACTCTACGACTGATGTCGTAAATCCCATTTCAAGGAATTCTACACTTTTTACCAACATTTTCCTTTTTTCCAGAAAAAATAATGGGCTTTGAGAAAAAAATTACCAGTTATCAAACGGGCATTATATAGTAACGAATGTCAACACCATACCAAGCATTGGGAAGTTACTGGCTTAGTAATTATTGGCGAGGTACTGGTTTGGCATACCGTTTAAATACCGACTACAATATTCGCTTATGTATTGCAAAGGTATCGGTTTGGTGCTGGAAGAGTACCCAAATTTGATCTATGGTTGAGTCCAGATTCTAGGGTTATATGCCATGAGCTGGATCGGCACACACTCGATACCGGCAAAGTAAAAACTTCAAATGCAGGTTTTCTACCACCTACTACATTGTGTCATGCATTGGCTCGGTACAGGCCCAGTACTGTAAGATATAATACTTTCAATATCGCTTACTGACCGTCTGTTTCCTTACGCAATAAGAAGCCGTAAAGTTGCCATTAATTCAACAAAATATTTGATTGAGTCAACACAAATTTTTTGGTGGAATTCACCAAATACTCTCTCGACTGAAAGGTTTTGTTAACAATACAAAAAAAAATCGGCTGGATCAACTAAATACTTTGTAGCCCATATAGTAACTATATTTTTTGACTGAACCAAAAAAATTGGTTTATTCGACTAAATTGTTTTCTGAGTGTATTTACCTATTTAATACTATAATTCAGCGTTTTATGGTAACAGTAAATCACCGAAATATTATTTATCTGAAGTTGGATAAAAATGCTACAAACAATTGACAACTACATATAGCTTTCAACAAAAAGTTAGAACATTTTGAATTTTTATCCAAAATAGCTGGCTAACGAACTTTGCCTTTAGTTTCTGACACTCAGAGAGTGTTCCAAAGGCCAATCGAATAGATGATTTTTTTCAAAAGTTATCGTGCTCACAGCCTGACATAAATACATACAGATAGAGACACATTCGTAAAAACCTGTTTTTTCGGTTCAGGGGGTCTCAAAACGTAAAAATTTTACAACAACCGGAGAGGCCAAATTTTACACAAATCTAATACCTTCTCTAGATGAGAATGTAAAATCTCAACAAAATATTGTAATAAACAAATAAAAAAATAAATTAAATGGCCTTTTAAATAATCTATATGTACATTTTTTTTAAATAGATATTTTTCAATTTGAGATTGACAACATATAACAGAATTTTCATGATTTCCTACAATAAACTTATAATCACTTTTACCATTTTTCCGCATCATTACGATAACCGTTAACTAAATTATTCCAGCAGACCGAAAGTTTGTTGTTATCTAATCAGCTGACCGAACGTGGTATTTATTTCACGAGGTTAACAAAATGTAGATTCTTAGCGCTGCTGCTTGTTATTTATTCGTTTTGCGTTTATTCAGAATATAGTTCAGGATATGATCATTTTCAGGAATTTAAATGTGTTAACTTTGAAAGATGGAGACTGCCAAATATAAGTAATATTTAAAAACCCTTTCTGCATGTTAACTGGAAAGGAGTTTTTAATTTTTCGTTTACGTGAATTTCTAAACAATATTCTAATTTTGTTAACAGTCGATTAAAAATATGAATTCACTTCCGGAAAGTATTAACGTCTGATAAATTAAACACTTGCCGTACTAAAGTATTTTAACGCGACTATTACGAATAGAATATTAAAAATAATAAAAAATGTTGTATTTATGATCAAAACTTGATAAAACTACATAAATTTCATGTTCTTCCATTTATTTCAGTAAATAATAAAAATTTACAAAAATAGTTTCAAGTGAAAATCTACAACTGGTGCTCTACCGTATCAGTACCAAGCAAATAAATTTGGCTTTGGCTCGGTGCTGGCACAAAGTAGGCTCTTATTCTGGCTTGATACTGGCAAACCTCAAATCA
This sequence comes from Druon quercuslanigerum, assembly GCA_010014905.2. Lineage (NCBI taxonomy): Eukaryota > Metazoa > Arthropoda > Insecta > Hymenoptera > Cynipidae > Druon > Druon quercuslanigerum. The sequence continues at coordinate 4,176 of JAAAKG020149306.1, forward strand.
CCTGCAAACTCATTAATTTTTTCCAGGAGCTGCCTATTCTTGGAGAATTAGAAGAAGACTCCACCTCGGAAGTCAGTTCAAGTGAAGAATTAGCTTACGAAGAACATTTTCAAATGTAGCAGTTTCAAAATAGCAAAAAATAGCTTCCGGTGTTTTGTTAAATGACTTTTTAATAGTCGACCTAACGATTCAGGATGATTTCTTTTCAATAATCACCCGGTTTCGATGCTCCCGGTACGCTCTTACTGCTGACATCGAGCAGCTGTAAAGGCAAATACGAGTATCTAATGAAAATAGTCTTTTTCAACAGATATTTTGGCGCAACTTTCCCCAAGAACTAGGCGAAATTTATCGTTTAAATACTGTAAAGTTTGGATTTACTTGCGATCCCTTCCCCGCGATCCGTACCCTCCGTAAGTTAGCGAAGCATGAACGTGAATCTTTTTCAATTGCGTTCACAATTTTAAAAGGAGGTGCACAAACATTCCAAGATGCAATAAGCCTTGGAGATGGTTCAAAGTACCTTATTAAAAGAGGCAGTTTCAATTTGCGAAAATGGGGATAAAATAATCCTGAATTAACAAAAAAGTTTTCCAGTGAAAATTAATAAGGGTTTTTATGAGTTTTTTATGTCTTTAGATCCTACTGAGACCGAAAAGGCTTTAGGGCTTTTTTAGTATGCTGCGAATAAGTTGATTTTTTACACAGGACATTCACTCGACTCCAAGGAGTCTGTCAGCAAGCGCTCAATTCTATCTACAAATTCCAAATCTTTGACCCTCTAGGTCTCTTGGGTCCAGTCGTTGTTTTAACCAAAATTTTGATTCAACAACTGTGGAAATTTTAGCTCCCATTAGATACTCTTCTGCCTCAATAAATTCAAAGTTTTTGGATAAATTATAAACAAAAATGGCAGCTTCTCAATTATGTAAAATTCCATCGTTTTAAAAATATTGCTATTCAAATTTTTATCAACTGGTCTTTTATTGTCAAAAGTTAGTTAGAGCATTCGCCCTTCGACAAAGGACCTCATCAGTATAATAAAAAATAAGACGCTAAGCCACCGCCTATAAATAGTCCAAACTCACTGTATCAATATATAGATGCCGTTGCCACAATTTACATATCGATAAAATAATAAGATTTTATGATAGATCAGTAAACATAAATGGGTTTTTTATGAGACCCATCCTCCCACCGGTCTTTTGGCATAAGTAGAATTAGTAAATAAATAACCTGGTGGACCAGGTGGACCCGACAGAGCGGGAAGGTGAAATTCGAATTCTAGATGCAGTTGAAATTCAATTATATGAATTCTGTGATGCCAGCGAAAAGGCATGCAGTCTCTACTTAAGATCCACTCATAAGCAATACAGGCATCACTGTACTTTAATTTTGGCCAAATCTCGAGTCGCTCCTTTAAAGTCTAAAGGCCAACACCCTTCCAAAGACTTAAATTGTGTGCGGTAAATCCTTCTAGTCAAATTGTTTAATGTCACAATTAAATTTGTTCCATTTCAAATTCACAAGGTTCAGTTTTGGTCTAATTCAATCATTGTTCTCAACTGGGTTAATAAGCCTTTCCATGACCTGAAAACATTTTTTATAAGCAGAGTGGCTCAAATCCAAGCATCGATGCTACCCTTAAAAACACTGCTAATGTGATTTCAAGAGGTCAAAGCCCTCAGGAGTTCTTAGAACATACTCTAAAGACTCGGGGCCGTCAATGGCTTAGTCAAGATTCTGATACTTGTCCTTAATTGTCTTTCCATAAGCATGCAGTTCCTGAAACTATGACTCCTTTATCTCTTCCACTCCTCATTACTCTAAAAAAGCAAAATTCTTAGAAAAATTAGAAATTTAAAAAAACTGACAGTTGTTAGCAATCAAAGACAAATCTCTTAAAGAAATCAAAGAGCTTCCTGCAAACGATTATAATAGCGCTTTTCAAAAAGTAATTCAAATGTCACAAGGAGAAGCCTCTTCAAAGGAACTTCACTCATTGTCGCAATAAACTTTCGATAAATTTAAAAAGCAGTCTTGTAAATTTAAAGCCTTTTCTCGAGACAGATCTTCTGAAATTTGGAGGAAGATTAACTTACGCTGACCTGCCCGATTTTTAAAAACATTCAATTATCCTTCCAAGAAATCATCCCAGCACAAAACTTATCATTCGAGAACAGCACGTAAATCACATGCACGTGGGAATTGATGTGATATTGTATGGCGTACGTAAGTCTTTTTAGCCAATCGACGGTCGTAATACCACAAGGCACGTAATTCGTCAGTGTTTTCAATACTTTGAAGCGAAGCCCCGCGAAACTGACTGTCTTATGGGAAATTTATCGCAAAGTGGAGTTTCACTCTCTAAACTTATTGTTAAAATGAAGGAGGATTATTGTGGTCCTTTTTTTAAATGAAGAACAAGATCACATTAATATTTCAAAAGTACAAACGTACATTTCAGTTTTTGCCTGTCAGACCACTAAGGAAGTTCACTTAGAATTGGCCAGCGAATGAACTATTGACGTCTTTCTAGCTTATGCTTTTTTGTGCTAAGAGAAATGTCACACTCTATATCTTTGGACAGAGAAACTAGTTTTGTTGGTGCTAACCGAGAATTGCGGGAACTCTATCAACAGATTGAAGCACTAGAAAACAACAAAGGAGTTCAATCATTTCTTTTAAAGGAAGGGTTAACAATAAAAATGATAATTGGCATTTTATACCACCCAGGCCAGGGCATCTCATTTCGGTCGTTCCATTATCGTAGAACGAAAAATATATAGTAAAAATGTATAAAAACCTTTTGACTATGAAAATCCATCTTGAAGGTAGCAATTTTTGTGAAAATTTCGTTTACCGAATAGCACGGGCGTATAGATATTAAATTTTATATTCTACATACGACTTTAAATAAGTTTTTGTATGCTGATACAAAATCCGGTCTTTAAATTATTGTAGAGGTTAATGATTCTGAGAAAAAGACAATGAAATTTGCTATTTAAATCCTCAATAGAATACTTTATTTTAATCGAAGCAAATCTCAGCATTCGCAGTATTTAAGGGCTCCTGGGGTCGCTGATTTAAAGCCCAAATTAAAAATACCAAAATTCAAAATGGCGAATCCAGGATGGTGCATGAAAATTGATAAAATTGGACCACTTTGTCTACAATATGATATACGGGTTTTTTTTGGGGACACGGGTCTAATCTGGCCTACTATGTACGTCACATGAAATATTTTTGCTGAAGGTCGAACAATTTTAAAAATGTTTCAAAATTTATTTTAGTAATAACTTCTGCTGTGAAATAATCATGAACTGAGATCATTATTGCCACTGCTAACGCTAATTTCTGTATCGCTTCCATCGTCCACTGAATCGCCTACCACTCGTATCTCATCCCTGTAAGTTGCATGGTCCTCTTCCATTTGTCTGCAAAGGAATGTCAATTTATATGTAAGAATACGTATATTATATTATTAATTTTGTAAATGTCATTGGTCTAATCGGTTTCAATGATGGGATAACGCGAATATCTCTGGCATGCGCAGTAGTGATTCCTGTGTACTTTTAGGTCAGTTTAATTATTAGATCGGTTTCATTTTTACAATTGTGATCAGCCATATTAGATTCACCATTTATTTCTTGACATTTTGAGTTCGGATTTGAAATCAGTGACCCGAAAATCTTCCGTGTAGCATTTTGTAGTCAAAATGCTTTAATTTGTACAATTGTGATGAGCAATCTTGGATTCATATTTAAGGGCCAGAAGCCTTAAATACTCCGAACAATGAAGTTTGCTCTGATTAGTTTAATTGAGGGTGAAGCTTAGGCAATTGAAGTAGGCAAAAAAACAGCATCTTTTACAATTATTCAAAATTTCGTATTGTATAATTATATATATATATATATACCTATATGGTGCATTCTCTCTCAGATCATCTATCCCCCTCCTCACACTTCAATTTTCAAGATAAATTAACGTTATTGGGCTTAAAATTTTCGTTGAAGTTTCTTCTTTTTCATGCCGCATGGCCTTTTGCGATTTTTAAAAATGGCCGACCTGTCATGGCTGCCACAATGAAGGAAACTACTAAACATTATCTTTTATTTGTACTCAGATTCTTGTAAGAACATAAGATTGAATCTTAAAGTCTACTTTATTTATGCATTTGAGGTCACTGATTACAAATCTATATATATACAGTAGTAGCTCATATTATTAGAGCTACCTTCTAAAATACTGAATTTCTAAATTAAACTGATTTATTTCATTTCAAAACTTATTTCCAGCTGGTTTTTTCATTACTATTATGATGCAAGCATATTCGCAGATTATACATTTTTATTTGGAAACATTGTAGTAGCGCAGTTTGTTGCGTAGACCTTGTTTTGTCATAGGTAGTTAGTTGATTCACAGCAGTTGACATCTACCAGTCATGTTGTTCGGATAAGTATTTTTGAAATATATGATGTGTAGCTTTCAAATAACGTTTCTTTTTGTGTTTTCAATAAGGTTATATGATTAGGAAGTACATTTTAAAAGATTTTTCTTTGAAATAATTAAGTCTGCGCACTTTTATAATTATTTTGGTTTGCAGAGTTTTTATCAAAATGGGAAAAGCTAAATTTCTGAAATGAAAATATTATTGCAGCATACAAAGCACTCGCATCGCAAAAATGCGTCAATTAGTAACGTGTCACGTGCATCAGTCGACAGAATTAAGATAAAGCTTGACGCAAAAATCCCTTTGGAGCCGCAACGTGTTATAAAGTGCGGCAGAAAAAAATTAAAGCATCGCGTGATATGAGAAAAATAAGGGAGATTTGTGTGGACAATAGAAGAGCTCCTCGTGCGCTTCTCACAGAAAAAATTCAAGAAGCTGGTGTCAACATTTCTCAAGCGACAGTTCGACGGCGCGTCAAGGACTTGGCCCAGCTAAAAAGCATCGTTTGACCCCGGCTATGAAACAAAAGCCCCTACTATGGGCAAAAGAGCACCAAAACTGGACTGCCGATGACTGGAATAAAGTGAGAGTCAATAGTTTATACTGAGTTTTCCGTAAATTAATGGTTTCTAAAGGATAGGTTGTATGATTTCCAATTGTGGTGCAATAAAATTAATATTTTTCAGGTTTGCTTTTCTGACGGATCGACTGTTCAAATTTTTATGGAAAAGTCACAATTTGTAAGAAGAAGGACTGGTGAAAAATTCAAAGAGGACTGCATCGTTCAGCAAGTAATGCATCCTCTTAGCATCATGGTATAGTCTGTGATCAACAGTCAAGGCACGGGACGGCTGTACATCGTCGAGGAGACGATGAGGCAGGACCAACACATCAAGGTTCTAGAAACCAGGTTGCTGCCCTAGGTTCAGAATTGGTTTCCGCATGGCGACTTTATTTTTATGCACGATTCTGCACCCTGTCATAAAGCAAAAAAGGTGAAGAAATTTCTCGCTAAGAAAAAAATAAAAGTTCTGAGATGGCCTGGAAATTTCCCAGACCTCAACCCTATTGAGAACATCTGGTAGCTGATGAAGAGAGAAATTTCCAGGGACAATATCACCAAAAAATCTCAATTAATAGAGTGTTTGCTATCAGTATGGCACATGACTGATTCCATTAAAGAAAATTGCTCAAAATGCATTGAGAGTATGTCCAGACGAGTTAAAGCCGTAATTGCTACAAAGGGTGGTGTCACCAAATACTAATTTTTTTCAAATTTATTTTTAAGTTTTCATAATGCAATTACGTATTTAGATTCAAATATAGTGTATAATGAATGAGTAAATTAAATCATCACATTTAAATATTTGTATCTTGGTTTATTTCATCCTAAACTAAAACAAAACAGTTTTTTTTGTATGGCTCTAATAATTATGAGCCACTAATGT
>JAAAKG020149308.1:0-10076 GCA_010014905.2 Druon quercuslanigerum
ATAATAAAATATTTTAATATTTAAAAAAAAAAGACTTTTCAACTAAAATCATGAATCTCTAACTAGAATTGTTCAATATTTAAGCAAATATATACATTAATTTCAAAAGAAATATGTTTTTAATAAAAAATGCAACAATTAAATTTTATATTTCAAATATTAATTTTCAAACAAAAAAATGAACTTTTGATAAAAAGGTTTTAATTTTAAAAAACAAATATTTGAATTCGAACAAAATAGACACATTATCTTCAAAAAAGATGAATTTTCAATTAAATAGTTGAATGTTTACCCAAATATGTACATTATGTTTCAAAAAAAGATAATTTTTAATAAAAAATTGAGCAATTAAATTTTTTATTAGAAATATTAATTTTCAAACACAAAAATTCACTTTTAATAAAAAAGGTGTTAATTTTAAATAACAAATATTTGAATTCGAACAAAAAAGACAAATTTTCTTCAAAAAGATAAATTTTCAATCAAACAGGTGAATTTGGAACCAAACATTAAATAGGTAACTTTTCAGTTCAAATAATTAACTTTTGAACAAAAAAAGGAATTTTTAACAAAATAGTTATTTTTTCAACCACAGATGCATTTTTCAATAAAAATGATTAATCTTCAAACCAAAAAATGTATTTTCAACCAAATAATTGAATTTTTAACAACAATAGATAAATTTTTTAGTAAAAATAGATAAATTTTCAGGTAAAAAAATTAATTTTCAACCAAAAAATGAATTTTTGACAAAGTAGATTATCACAATAATAACAAGGTTGAATCCTAAACTGAAAATTTAATGTTTCATATTTTAATAAAAGAATATTTTAATATTAAATAAAAAATATGACTTTTCAACAAAAATCATGAGTCTCTAACTAAAATAGTTCAATATTTAGGCTGATTTCTGGAATTTCCTGATCCCTAGCAATTCTGTAAATTAAAAAAGTATATTTTTATTTTAAATTAGGATATTTTTTTTAAGTATATGTAATAATAATTATGATATATATTTGTTTATATATTATTTAAAAAAAATTATGAATCTTCAAACTAAAAAATGTATTTTTAACAACAATAGATAAATTTTCTAGTAAGAATAGATCAACTTTCAATTAAAAAAATTAATTTTCAAACAAAAAATGAATTTTGGACAAAGTAGATTATCACAAAGATAACAAGGATTAATTCTAAACTAAAAATGTAATATTTGATATTTTAATAAAAAAATATTTTAAGAGTAAATAAAAAATATGACTTTTGAACTAAAATCATGAATCTCTAACTAGAATTGTTCAATATTTAAGCAAATATATACATTAATTTAAAAAAAGATAAGTTTTGAATAAAAAATGGAACAATTACATTTTTTATTAGAAATATTAATTTTCAAACAAAAAAATGAACTTTTAATAGAAAAGGTGTTAATTTCAAATAACAAATATTTAAATTCGAACAAAAAAAGACAAATTTTCTACGAAAAGATGAATTTTCAATCAAATAGTTGAATTTTTAACCAATCATTAAATAGGTAACTTTTCAGTTCAAATAATTAATTTTCAAAGAAAAAAAGGAATTTTTAACACAGTAGTTACATTTTCAACCACAGATGCATTTTTAAATAAACTAGATGAATCTTTAAACCAAAAATGTATTTTCAACCAACAAATAATTAAATTTTTAACAACAATAGATCGATTTTCTAGTAAGAATAGATCAACGTTCAGTTAAAAAAATTAATTTTCAAACAAAAAATGAATTTTGGACAAAGTAGATTATCACAAAGATAACAAGGATGAATTCTAAACTAAAAATGTAATATTTGATATTTTAATAAAAAAATATTTTAAGAGTAAATAAAAAATATGACTTTTCAACTAAAATCATGAATTTCTAACTAAAATAGTTCAATATTTAAGCTGATTTTCTGGAATTACCTGATCTTTAGCAATTCTGTAAGTTGAAAAAGTATATTTTTATTTGAAACTAGGATAGTTTTTTTAATATATGTAACAATAATTATGATATATATTTGTTGAAACAATAAATGCTTTAAATTCTCTTTATTGCTCTATAAATACTTGAGCATTTAAGAACTTTAGTTGCCTTTTTATTTTTCTATCACCTTTTTTATTTTTCTACAAAAACAAACTTTTTTTTCTTCTCTTTTCTAGATAAATTTTTTTATCTTTTTCAAATTGCTAAAGGAACATATTATGGTGGTTGCTCAATTTTGGTCGTTGGATTCTTGGTTTTATTTTTAGGAATTCTACACATTAATTTGATCATTGGACGTTAAATAGGATTTTAAATTTGATTTTAATCTGATTGAAATTTCTGTAATATTTGAATTATATTATTACCAAAGATTCTGAAGGCGTGTTCAGCTTTCACAGCTTTTGGGGCCGCATCGCTAAATACTGACATCATGTCCAGGAAATCTTCGAACGTACAATCTCCATCTTGACTAGAGCTGAAAACTTTACAAATTCGGTCCCCAAAAGGATTTACACGAAGCTCTGGATATTGTAAAATTTTCGACATTGGAAGCTTCGCATTTCGATTGTGACCCACTTTTTCTGGAGCGAGAGCTTTAAATTTTTGGTGCGCACTGTCAAAACAAAAGTAATTTTTACATTTCACTTTTTATAATATATGTACCAGGAAATAATGTTCAATAATACTCTGGATTACCAAAAATTACTTCCGATTGCATAGACTTAAACTAGACTGACGCGAATTTTCAACTAAAAATAATTACTTTTGAACAAAGGTGATATATTGACACCAAAAAATTTAATAGTAGATATTTCAACAAAAATAGATTTTAATTTTTAATCAAAAGCAGTGAAAAAGTGTACCGAAAAAAGACAAATTTTCAATAAAACGTTTGACTTTTAAAGCAAAAGGAATCACTTTTAACAAAGCTGTTTAATTTTGGACAAATCAGATTATTTTTTAACCAAATAGTAAAATTTGCAATAAATAGTTGAATTTTTATCTAAAAAAGAGAAATTTTTAATCAAAAGTGGAATAGTTACATTTTTAAGTTATAATATTAATTTGTTAACAAAAAAACGAAATTGTAACAAAATAGTTGAATTTTAAAATAAAATGATAAATTTCTAGCCAAAACATGAGTTTTAAATAAAGTACTTCAACTATACATTTGAGTTTTCACCAAAAAAAAAATTAATTTTCTACCAAAAAGAAGAATTTTTAACAAAAAAATTGACTTTTCAACCAAACAGTCAATTAAAAAATTAATATTCAAGAAAGAATTTTAATTTTCTACCAAAAAAACGAAATTTCAAAACTATACATAAACCTCAACAGAAGAGCTGATTTCACAAATAAAAAAACATACATTATTCCTTAAAAATTAAACAAATACATATTAAATTAAGGAAATTAATTTTTGAATCAGAAACAAAAACAAAAAGAAGAATTTAAAAAAAAATTGTTTACTTTTCAACCAAAAAGGATAGTTTTTAACAAAATTGTTTAATTTTCATTTAAAGTGACAAAATTTTTAATAAAAAATTGAATAGTTAAATTTTTAATTGAAAAATAATAATTTTTTACCTTAAAAAAAAAACATCAAAAAGAAGCATTTTTTTTACCAAATAATTGATTTTTTAACCAACAAGGATAGTTTTTTAACCAAATTGTTTAATTTTCATATAAAAACACAATTTTTCAATAAAATATTTGACTTTTGAAGACAAAAGGATCATTTTTAAAAAAGCTGTTTATATTTTGACAAAGCAGATTAATTTTTAACCAAACAGTTAAATTCACAATCAATAACATAAATTTTTAATCAAGAAAATAAATGTTCACCTGAAAAAAATGAATTTTCAACTAAAAAAGAGAAATTTTTATTCAAAAGTGGAATAGTTACATTTTTAAGTTATAAACTTAATTTTGTAACAAAAAAAACGAAATTATAACAAAATAGTTAAATTTTAAACTAAAATGATGCATTTTCAACAAAAACTTAAATTTTTTTAATAATGTAGTTCAACTACATTTTTTAACCAAATAGTTAATTTTTCAACTAAAAAAATAGATGTTTACGATAAAAAATAAAACAGTTAAAAAAATTGATATTCAAGCAAGAATTTTAATTTGCTACCAAAAAAAAAACGAAATTTCAAAACTATACATGAACCTCAACCAAAGAGCTGAATTTATAACTAAAAAACATACATTTTCCCTCGAAAATTAAACAAATACATAAAACAAATTTTTAATTATTTTTTACCTGAAAAAAAACATCAAAAAGAAACATTTTTTACAAAATAATTGATTTTTTAACCAACAAGGATAATTTTTAACCAAATTGTTTAATTTTCATTTAAAAAGACAAATTTTTAATAAAACATTTGACTCTGTAAGAAAAAGGATAATTTTAAACAAAGCTGTTTAATTTTTGACAAAGTAGATTCATTTTTAACCAAATACTTAAATTTACAATCAATAACATAAATTTATAATCAAGAAAATAAATTATCTACCGAAAAAGATGAACTTTCAATCAAATAGTTGAATTTTCAACTAAAAAAGAGAAATTGCTAATCAAAAGTGGAATAGTTACATTTTTATGTTATAAAATTAATTTGCTATAAAAAAAACAACAAAATTGTAAAAAAATATTTAACTTTTAAACTAAAATAATAAATTTTATACCAAAACATGAATTTTCAATAAAGTAGTTCAACGATACATTTGAGTTTTCAACAAAAAAAAATTAATTTTCTACCAAAAAGTAGAATTTTTAACAAAAAAATTGACTTCTCAACCAAACAGTTAATTAAAAAAATTAATATTCAAACAAGAATTTTAATTTGCTACTAAAAAAACGAAATTTCAAAAATATACATAAACCTCAACCCAAGAGCTGATTTCACAAATAAAAAACATACATTATTCCTTAAAAATTAAACAAATCCATATTAAATTAAAAAAAGGATAATATTTCTTATAAAAAATGTAATAGTCAAATTTTTAATTTAAAAAAAATTTTACCTCAAAAAAAAACATCAAAAAGAAGAATTTTGTTACCAAATAGTTGACTTTTTAAGGATAAATAAAAGGACAATTTTTAACAAAATTGTTTGATTTTCATTTAAAAAGGCAAATTTTTAAGAAAACATTTGACTTTTGAAGAAAAAAGGATCGTTTTTAACAAAGCTGTTTATATTTTGACAAAGCAGATTAACTTTCAACCAAATAGTTAAATTTACAAGCAATAACATAACTTTATAATCAAGAAAATAAATGTTCAACCGAAAAAAATGAATTTTCAATCAAATAGTTGAATTTTCAACTAAAAAAGAAAAATTTTTAATCAAAAGTGGAATAGTTACATTTTTAAGTTATAAAATTAATTTTGTAACAAAAAAAAGCGAAATTATAACAAAATAGTTCAGTTGTAAACTAAAATGATTTTTTAAACAAAAAAGATTAAATTTCTACCAAAGAGAAGGATTTTGAATGAAAAAGTTGACTTTTCAACCAAATAGTTAATTTTTCAACTAAAAAGATAAGTTTTTTGTAATAAAAAATGAAACAGTTAAACTTTCAATTTAAAAAATTAATATTCAAACAAGAATTTTAATTTGCTACTAAAAAAACGAAATTTAAAAACTATACATGAACCTCAACCAAAGAGCTGAATTTACAACTAAAAAACATACATTTTCCCTTAAAAATTAAACAAATACATATTAAATTGAGAAAACTAATTTTGTAACAAAACAAGAATCTGCAACCAGAAAACTGAATTTAAAAAAGGAGTTCCCCTTTCGATCAAGTAGTTGATAAATTTACAATAAAATATAAAACAGTTAGATTTTCAATTTGAAAAAATAATTTTCCAGAAGTATTTTAATTTTCTACCAAAAAAAGAAACGAAATTTCAACAAAATACATGCATTTTTTACCAAACAGCAAAATACTAAATAAATGGAAATTGTAATAAAATATTTAAATTTTCAACAAAAGGATGAATTTTGAACTAAAATGATGCATTTCCAACCAAAACATAAAATTTTGAATAATGTAGTTCAACTATATTTGTTAATTTTTAACCAAAAATGATTATTTTTCTACTAAAAAGAAGAATTTTTATAAAACTAATTGACTTTTTAACTAAATATTTAATTTTTAACTAAAAAATAGGTTTTTACAATCAAAAATAAAACAGTTAAACTTTCAATTTAAAAAATTATATTCAAGCAGGAATTTTAATTTGCTACTAAAAAATAAAATTTCTAAAAAGAAAAAATTATAATAAAGTGCTGAATTCTCGACTAAAAAACATAAATCTTTCCCCAAAATTAAATAAATAGATTTTCAGTTCAAAAAATTAATTTTTTACCTCAAAAAAAAAAGACCAAAAAGAAGAATTTTTAACCAAATAGTTGACTTTTCAACCAAAAAGGATAACCAAATTCTTAACTTTCATTTAAAAAGACACATTTTTAATAAAAAATTGAAAATATGAATTTGCAACAAAGTTGTTTAATTTTGAAACAAAAATGAACGGCTTTAATGTGCGGTTCAAAACAATAATTTTTAACGAACAAAAAACGAATTTTCAAGAAATAAATTACATTTTTTAAAAAGAGTTCTTTTTTTGATCAAGTAGTTAAATTTTCAACTAAAGAAGATCAATATTCAACTAAAAATGCAAATGTTAAATTACAGTCTAAGATATGAATTATTAATAAAGTAGTTCAAATAATAATTTGACTTTTTAACCAAAAATTATTTATTTTCTACCAAAAAAGAAGATTTTTTAAGAAAATGCATGGATTATTAACCAAACGCATTTTCAACAAAATACTTGCTTAGTTACATTTTCAATTAAAGAAAATTAATTTTTTAACTCATGTATAATACTGTTAAAAAAAGTATTTAATTTTCAACTGAAAAGATAAAATTTTAATAAAACACGGAATAGTTACTACATTTTTAGTTTTAAAAATTAATTTTTTACCTACGAAAACGAAATTGCAACAAAAAGTTCAACTTTTAATCAAAATAATGAATTTTTGAACACGAATTGTCAAAAAATAATTGAATTTTCAAACAACCCGTTTCAATTAAAATCAAGAATCTTCAACCAGAAAACTGAATTTTAAACAAAATATTTCAATTTTCAATCAAATCGTTGAATTTTCAACAAATAATATCAGCTTTCAACTAAAAATAAAGCAGTTTAATTTTAGTCTGAAAAAAATTACATTTTCAACCTAATTATTAAGTTGTAAACCAAAAAATTAATTTTCTACCAATATTGTTGAATTCTCAGTCCAAAAAGACGAATTGTAAACCAAATTTTTAACCAAATTGTTTGATTTTCATTTAAAAAAGATCAATTTTCAACCAGTTAAATTAATTTGCTACTAAAAGAGGATACATTTTTAACAAAAGACATTAATTGGCAACAAAATAGTTTAATTGCTAATCAAAGGAATGAATTATCAACAAAAAAAGAAAAGGGCTTTGAACAAAATAGTTGTATTTTGAAACAAAGATTCTTTTGAACCTTCTTGTAAGATTTTTGAATCTTATAACATGTTTCTGGTGATTCAGTGATTTATTTGGTTGTAAATACAATTATTTGATTTTAAATAAATTTTTGTTTTGTTAAAAATTGAATTTGCCAGGTTAATAATTCAATTGTTATCTGAAAAAAGTGTCTATTTGTCTCAAAAATATTTGTTTTAAAATTCGTGAATTTTCATTATATTTAATTAAATAATTAATTTAATTCAATTTAATTTTAAAGAATTATTAATTTTAGTTTAACTTACTAAAGCACTTCCTTCTTCGTAAAATAAGTAAGATCCTGCAAAAATATTAAAGACATAATTAAATTAGTAAAGAAAAAATTTAATTATTTACAAAAAAATATTATAGGAAAATCAGGATTGGTCTATAATGATTTCTTTGATCATTTTCCCCCATTTTTTTCCTAAAATAGAGAGAAAGTGTAACTAAATTATACAGCAATTTTTATAAATAATTACTACATACTTCTATAGTTTTGAGTAAATTTTCTATACTGAATAATTCATGATAATAACTATTTCTATCATTTTTATAGATATAATTTTGTTTTTAGTCCTTGTCTCAAAAAGGGGAAATAGGGTCATATTTCATGGAAAACAGGAACTATATGGGAAATACTAAGGATTTATTTTTACATAAAAAAAGAAGAAATAATCTTTTTAATAAATATTTCTGTCAAGATTTCTTATTTCATCCTTGCGATTATTAATTTATTATTTCAATTATTTCAACTCTGGCGATTCTTTGGAATCTATTAAAATAACATAAAATCTTTGAATTTTTTAACATTTGTTGAAGCTAGTGCAAATAATTTAAAATAAAATTTAATCTATTCGCTAAAGTTTTCGAGAAAAACGCTAAAATCCCTTGAAGTCGTAAAAATCCATTAAAATAAGTAAAAAAATAATTTCAAATCCTTTTTGTATGAATTGAATTAAAATTATTCATTAAATTTATCTTTAAAAAAACGTTAAAATAAAATGCATCTAGATTTTTATTTTCTAATGTTAAAAACATTAAGTACTTAAAAATTCGTAACAACAAATTTTTTAATATTAGGAGTTCTCAATTTTTAATGGAAATGTCTTGAAATTCTTTGTAATCTTTGTAAAAAAACCTAAAGTATTTAAAAGCCTTTGAAAGTTTTTTGCTCTTTATATTTCTTGAAATATTTAGAAATCCCTTGAAATAAAATTTATTTTATTCACTAAAGGTCTACAGAAATTCGTCAATCTTTGGAAATCATAGAAACCTATTAAATTAAACAGAAAAAATTTGAAATCCTTTCAATATAAACTAAACTGATTGATTAATGTTCTCTAAAAAAATAACCGTTTAAATCCCTAAGGAATTTTGTTAAAATCGCAAGCAATACTTTTAGATTTTATTTAATTTATTTTCCAAAGTTCTCTAGAAATAATATAAAATAAATAAATAATAATATTTATTATATAATTTACTAAATTATTAATTATAGTTAGTAAGGTATGTATGTAATTTTTAATAAAGTATTTCAACTAATTATTTCAATTTTTCACAAGAAATTATTTACTTTCTACCAAAAAAGACGAATTTTTAAGAAAATACATGGATATTCAACCAAATATTTAATTATTCAATTTTAAAAGATAAATTTACAATAAAATACGAAACAGATACATTTTTAATTTAAAAATTAATTTTACAGCAGTAATTTTAATTATCTACTCTGATATAATCTGTTTTATATTAGAAAAATATATTCTTGAAAAAAAGAAAGATTGCTTGAAAAAAATTTAATTTTTATTACTTATTTTTTATTATTTATTATTTTTATTTACAAAAAATAATGTATTATTTAAAAAATTATGTTTATTAACTTGCAATAATGTTTACCTCCCTGAGTGAAAAGTTGAAATTCAATAGTTTAATTTTTTATAACAATAGATAAATTTTCAGTTAGAAAAATTAATTTTCAACCAAAAAATTAATTTAAAAACAGTAGATTATCAAAAAGATAACAAGGATGAATTCTGAAGTGAAAATGTAATATTTGATATTTTATTAAAAAAGTATTTTAATATTTAACCAAAAAGATGACTTTTAATAAATAATAGAACAATTAAATTTTATATTAATAATATTAATTTTCAAACAAAAAAATTCACTTTTAATAAAAAAGGTGTTAGTTTTAAATAAAAAATATTTGAATTCGAACAAAAAAATGAATTTTCAATCAAATAGTTGAATTTTTAAACAAACATTAAATAGGTAACTTTTCAGTATAAATACTTAATTTTTAAACAAAACAAAATAAGGAATTTAAAAAAAGGTTACATATTTAACCAAAGATTCATTTTTAAATAAAAATAGATAAATTCTCAGTTAAAAAAATTAATTTTTCAACCAAAAACTGTATTCTTGACAAAGTAGTAAGGGCAAACTGATCCCTGTTTCTCAATTATACCGTACTCTCTGGTAAACTACCTTCTCCCCTTTTATTTTTCCTT
>JAAAKG020149309.1:0-10075 GCA_010014905.2 Druon quercuslanigerum
CCTGTCGCATTCGTAGGAAGGTCGAAGTGGATCGGTGCTATCGCTGCTTGGGCTTTGGCCATATGGCAGCGAGTTGCGCCGGTCCAAATCGGGCTGGTGTTTGCTGGCGGTGCGGCAATGAGGGGCACAAAGCTGCGGTGTGTGATAATACACCGCAGTGCTTCCTCTGCGCCTCACATGTAGGTAAGCCCCGGACAGACCATCGTCCGGGCACAATGAGCTGCCTGACGTTCAGGGAGGCCACCCTCTCGAGGAAGCCTCCAGAACGTCAGCAGTGAAAAGTCCAAGTTGGCATACAGGAGGAAGCCGAAGCACGGCTTATTGGCCTTATCCCCATGTCCTTGAAGTAATGCGAAAAGCGGTTCCGAGGGCATAGGTTGGCGGAAGGGGGGGTTTTAGTCAGTAGGAATCTAACACTACCCATACCAAGAATCGTCTATCTCAGTTGTTTTACGGCTGAGATAGACGATTGCTGACCTGAGTGCCTATGCAAGGTTTCCCCTCCTACATAAAAAAAAAACTAACATAAATTACCGTTAATGTCATTCTTTTAGATCAACAGCGGTTTAGGTAGAGAGAAACACATTTTTGATAGATTCATTTTTAATAACATTTAAGAAAGGCAATCAAATCTCAAACTAGAAAAGATGAATTATAGTCATCAGGATTCTCACAACATCGAATGCAAGTAAGAAGGAAAAAAAGCAATAGAAACCAAAACAATAATTCAAAAAGTCTAAACTGAAAATTCAAACTGCTATTGACTCCAATATAAGGTTAGTTAAGCAAGAAGGTGTTAGACCAATCCTCATAGTTGTTGACATGCTGAAATGGAAAAAATTCGTTCACCCAAAATAAAAAAAAAATTTAAATTTTAAATTTTCCTTGCTAATAACTTTACTATCCAATTCGTTTTCCAACATACTTCTAAAATTTTGGTTCTTCTAACTCCATACAAATTAATTAATGATTTCTCTAATCTTTCTTTTCTTCTTGTTAGTTGATTTATTTTCTGCTTGTTGTTTTCTTCCTTCCTTTGTGTCTGTTTCTCCAGAATCTCTTTTTTCTTCTAGATCCTCTTGATTTTTCGAAATATCTTATATGTTTACTTCTTCTTCTTGAATTTCTCTTTAGTCAAATCAATTTTTATTTGTCGAGTAATTTCATGATTTATCATAGAATACCTAAAAATATTTCATCTAATGATAATCCTCTTTTTTCTTTTTTATTAATTTTCTACATTTAATAGGTTGTGTGTTACTGCATAAACTCGACTTTATGTATGGAGTATACCAATACATATTTTCATTTTAAAAGTACTAAAATACTTGAAATATTTCCATTACATGAAAAAAATAGACTTCGCAGTCGTGTTGGTCTGCGAAAGTATTACATAAAAAATGTTCAACTTAGTTACATAATTAAGTTTCATTTTTGAAAAAAAAATATATCTACGACCGGACGAACTTTTTATACTGAATTAGCTGAAAAAAGAGGAAAAGATGAGAAAGAGAAATCTGTGGAAGAGAATACTGTGGCCTTTGATATGAAAATTCATACTAAGGGTCTTGGCCACCTGCTCCGTGTATTTGTGAAGGAATACTCCTTTGCAAATATTCTCGTGTTTCCTAAATATTTATTGGAGAGAATCTCTGGCATTTGCCATTATGTAAGGTCTACCTAGAAAAATTCGTTTAAGTTTTGATTACTTTCAAATCGATCCAAAGAGCCTATGGCAATGCCACCAAACTCGTGCTCGGGTTGCAAATAGAGGATTCCTGTATCAGCGATTTCTGCTGAATATGGTTACAATAATTATTAATCATTCAAGTAGGACGATGGTCGTGAGGGCTAAAGCGCAGGTTTTGGACCCACTCTGTCGTATTGCGGGTTCGATTCCCGCCTCGCACTCTGGAAGAGCCTCGGTGGCCCATGCGGTGAACACTAGCCTAGCGAGGGAGTTGTTCATCTTCGGAGATTCGTGCGACCAGTGCCTCTAGAGAAAAAGGTTGTCTAAGTACTTAAGGCTGTTACTCTTTGTGGTTCGGAATTCTCCTTAAACAGTAGGTCCCCCTCCCATCACTAAGTAAGTGTGTCGGAGGTGTGTAAAGGATAGAAAAAAAGGTGCAAGAAAAATATAAAGCCTTAGGGGACATATAAGAAGGTTCCATCCATACATCCATAATTATTAATCAGTCTTGGGCAATAGAACAGAAAATTTATTGAAGAAATATCTTCTACTACAGTCAAAACTCTGGGATAAATTTTGTTGCACCTAATTTAGAGATTGGGTTCCATCGCTATTGGATTTGGTACGAAACTGTCGTCTGTTGCTTTTGACGCCAACCTGCAAAAACCAAACGAATGCTTAGAAGATGAAGGAGTTAATTGTCAAAAATGAGAGATACTCAGCGCTGCTAAAATAGACATTTAAATTCCTCAAGAAATGGAGCCTGTAGCGGATTGTGCATATTAAATTCTGGGCTTTGACTCTAGGCATCGCTAGAGATTACGCATTATTCTAGAATCGGAATTAAATGAACATTATTTTTTATATTAATTATTCAACCAAAAACACTATTTTTTGTATTAAAGGACATTGGTTTTTAGTCAAATTACCAATTAAAACAATGTATTTAAAAATAGTCATTTTTGAACTCAAATGATGATTTTTGTACTAAAATTTAACGTTAGCATATTTTTATTGCATGAGTATATAAAAAGTTTGGAAATCTTCCTTAGCAACAGGAATAAAGTCATTACAATTATCATTGCTCTTGGTGTAAAACAAATATTGTCTTTCTGATACTAAATTAAATTTTTTTTAACCTTTTGAACGCTTTTAAATTATATTTAATTTGCGAAATCCTACGAAATTGATTAAATCTAATTGCATGTTGGAACGCGATATACGTTAAGGAATCAGAATTTGGAATTGGAATATGCATTTCTCCAAAATAATTATAATTCTGAATATGACTTATGGTTCAGAATATAGTTTACATATTATTTGATAGGATAAAGAAATAAATATTATAAATAATATAACAAACTCCTTAATTGGAACATTGAATTTCCATGAAAAAATACAATATTTTTACATAATCGGAATTTCCGTAAAAAGATATAAATTGACTCAAAGTAGGGAATTCTGGAAATAGTATACGAATTTTAGAACAGAATTATAATGCTGATTTAGAAGAATAGAAGACTATAAAAATATGTTCAAAATGAGCATCAAAATTTTATTTCGAAACTTTCCTGTTCTGAATTCCAAGTATTCGAAATCTTTTTTTAATCTTTAATCTTTTAATCTTTAAAATAATATATAAATTGTGACATCAGTTTTACCAATGGCAGACAATTCTGAATTATAACAGGGATTTTATAAAAGCCTGATTGAATTTTTGTAATTAAAATAATTTAATTTCATATTTTTCCTTCAAACTCATTCTAATGAAATGCAAATATCTGAGAAGAACAAGCTTAACATCGATTATCTTTGCGATAATATTTATAAGATGTACTATATAATCCGCTAAAGAACTGGTAAATGCATTATTTGTTACTCCAAGTCTTTATTAGTACATTTATTAGCTTTTCCTAAAATCAGAAAAGATGAGGATTGTGTCTACTCTGGTCTGTTCATTGGGAGTTATCCTTAATTCAATTGGTAAATATAATAATATTGATCAAAGAGTGTATTAGAGAAAAACGGAATGTAAAAACTGTACCTATTGATACACAATTCTTACCGCATGTTTGCGTGCACATATGGTACACTCCAATAGTACACTTTTCAATTTTAGAAATTAAGTTGCATTTAACGAAAAAAGAGTAAATGCTAAAAAAGAGGAAATAGAGGATAAGGGGATATACACAACTAGCCTTTTTTATGTTTTTTTAAAACGGATCTCTTGCAAATTTTTGACTTTCCTGTTGTTGTTTTCATGGCATTCTTTAAAATTAAATGCTTTGTGCCTTGTTGCAGAAATAAGTTTGGGGATGGAGCGTTCACTTAAAGACGACTCTCTACCCAGTAGTTCTGGTGGCAGGACATCTCATTCTCTTGATTTGTCTCTTTCTCTTTCCATACATCATTCTTCGGATTCTCCGGTAAGGCCTTTTCCAGCCGAAACTTTTCTACGTGCCAGGTCCAGGTCTCCTTCTGCCATTCGTTCTTCTCTCCACCTATGTGATCTTACAAATGAACAACTTAGATCTATTCGGCTTATTCCGCATGCGAATCCGGATCGTATATTTAAAATTCGAAGATACACTTTTGCTCGCGATGCACTAATTCATGTAAGAGGAAGACATAATGTCCTTCAGCCTATGCCAACTGGCCCCCAAACTGTCTTATCAACGTTGAATGGTGAAATTTTGGCAATACTCGAGGGAAATCATACATTTCTTCGTGGAATATACACATTCTGTCAAAAAAGGGTTAAAATAAATATGAACAGCGGCCTAGTGACAGTGATGACTACAAAAGAAATCCAGGAATCTCCCTTGGGATGTGGTCGCCCAATATCAAAGAATTTTGAAATTCTATAATCTTGTATCGTTTTCAACATTTATTTTTTTCTGATCCAAATAAAACAATTCCAGGTTCAAATTGATGTATTCGTTTCAACCAAAAAATATGATTTTTTAACGAAATATTTAGATTGTCTGTAGAATTCAAACAATTGCCCATAATGGTTAAACTTAAAAATGGAATGTCGGTTTCTCTTCTCAAGTGTGAAACCAAAATATCTTTGCTGATTAGAGCATCAGACTAGTAGATTCAAAACCGTTATTTCTTTAGAAACATTAAATTACTAAACAAGAGCCAAAAACGTGACATCATAACCCACAAAGAGATTAATTTCAAAATAAAGTTGCAATAAATGTTTAAAAAAATTTAATTCTGATATACCAAAATTTTAATTTAAAAAAACATGTGATAAAAACTCCTGTAAAAAACAAGAATCCAAAGTCCAAATTTCGACCAAAACAAAATTTAAACAAAAAAAACTTAAAAACAAAAACTTCAGACAAAATAAAAAAGAGGAAAGAAAAGTGAGAAGGCAACCTACCACATCCCCTTTCTTCTCTTTTTTCTACTTTTGTCTTTTCTATATGTAATATTATCAAATCACAAAAAAGGAACATTGTAAATAAAAAAGAAAATGATATTATCAACGTATTGGCACTCATACAGTACCCTTATCAAGGCAAAAAAACTTAAATAAAAAAAAAATTAAAATTCATGCCGACAGGAACAGCACCATCACGATGCTCACTGCCTGACACCCAAGAAAGGACGAAAGAAAAAAAAGATAAGGAAGGGGATGTGGTTGGTTGCCTTCTCATTTTTTCCTCCTTTTTTAATTTTGTCTGAAGTTTCTGTTTTAACAAGGATTTTTTTAGATTACAATTGAAACATTTATTGTTGGTTTAGGTCCAAATTTAGTCGTAGGATTCTTGTTTTTACAGGAATTTTCATCAATTTGATGATTTGACATTAAATAGGATATTTAATTAAGATTTTGATCTAATTTAAATTTCTTTATTTTAAAAAACCTTTGATCAAATTTCCATTCCCAGAAATTTAAAATTACTCATTGGGTAGATTACGTACATTTTTATATCATTCTTAACGAAACAAGTCAGTTATGACTTGTAAAGCTATTTTGTTTTATTTTAACTTTCGTAAATTAATAAAAAATCACTTAGATAATGTGCAAATATCTGATGAGGAAAACCTTGATGCCTATAATTTTGCAGACAACGAATATAGAATACACTCTGTAATCTGATAAAGAACCGGAATATTTTTTAATTTGATTTTTAATCAGGCCTTTATCAATACAATAATTAGCTTTTGCTCTTATTAGAAAAGATGAAGATTTGTTCTACTCTGCTCTTGTCTTTATTGGTTATCCTGAGTTCTATTGGTAAATATAATAATATAATATAACTATAATTTAATTTACATTTTTGAAGCTAAACGCAAATTCAAAATTATAAAAAAATTCTGCCAAATAAAGACATTAGTTTTTAATTAAGGAATATTAATTACTTTAAATTTAAGTAGAATAATGAATGCAAATTATCAGCGAAAAAAATTGTAGACGCAGTACATTTATAACCTTTTAATAATTTTCGGAAAATGAAGATCTAGGGGATAAAATGGTTTTGAAAGGGAAAAAAGAAAATACGGAGGGAAGAAGTTTGTGCAATCCTGTTACACATGTAGCGTTTCTATCAGTTTATGTTTTTAAATTTTGTCTATATTAAATGCTCCGTTTATTATTGTAGACTTAAGTTCACAATTCGAATGTTTGCCTAATGGTGACCCCATCCCTGGCGTCCCTGACAGTAGAACTTCTGATTCTGCGGAAATGTCTCCTCCTGCCAGACGTTATTCTGCGAACTCTCTGGCGAGTTCTTCTACTCCTGTACAGTCTTCTGTTCGTGCTAGGTCCAGATCTCCTCAAGCCAGGGCTCATTCCTTGCGCATGTGTAACTTTAGCAGACTTACAATTGAACAACTTAGATCTGTTCGGCTAATTCCTCACACCAATTTAAATCGGCGATTCGAATTACGCAGATACACTTTTCCTCGCGATACACCAGTTCAATTAAGAGGAAGATCTCATGTATATATTCGTACGCCAAATGAAGAACAAACTGTTTTATCAACGTC
Organism: Druon quercuslanigerum; assembly: GCA_010014905.2. NCBI lineage: Eukaryota > Metazoa > Arthropoda > Insecta > Hymenoptera > Cynipidae > Druon > Druon quercuslanigerum. Next base: position 6,695 of record JAAAKG020149309.1, read on the forward strand.
CGATGGCGAAGTCTTTGCAATAGGAGATCAAAATTATGCACTTTTTCGAGGAATGTATAATGCAAATAAAAAAAGGGTTAAAGTGAACATGAACAGCAACGAGGTTAAACAAATGACTAGAGAAGAAATCAGGGAATCTCCATTAGGTAACGATTGTCCAATCGTGAGGAATTTCCAATTGATAATAACAGAAGACTGTTAAACAACGTTAATCAAATTCTTTTTGGAATACAAGAATTCCAAAAATAAATCTATTTCTTTATTTCGTCCAAAAAGATGATTTTTTAACCAAATATTTGAGTTATTAAACAGTTATAAATTTTCCGCAAAGTAGTTAAGTTTATTTATTTTTCCATTTTCAACAAAATACTTTATAACTTAGTGGTACAATTTAAGTGAATGTTTAAAATTTTTGTTACATTATGAAAGAACATTTCGTTCAATATCTGTGAATGGGATATTTCAGTATATTTGATGGGCAGAAACGAACCTGAACTCAAAAATATTTAGGCTTCCAAGTTAAAATTTATTTACTGACGTTCAAGTTTAGCTAGGAGATTTTTTGGAAAAATGAATACTTTTCCATAATTTTCCTTACTTATGCACTCTAACTCCAAAGATACGAGCTCCAAAGATACGAGCGCCACACAGATACAAACGTCCTTAATTCAACGTGCGCATACGTGCAGTAGGCCTGCGTGCATTTTCACGCTTCACCCCTGCAATCTAAACGTCACAGGAGTAGGGTCCACTTTCATTATTGTATCTTTGGAGTTTTCGTTTCTCAAGCTTCACTTACCTTTGGAGTTCAAGTGTATATGTATATTAATGTCTCCGAGGACAGATAAGGGACCAAAAAAGCGTACCAAAAACCGTGCGACAATATAGCGTAACTTTAAGTTGGCACAAAATAATTTAAATATAGCTACTTTTGGTCCTGGAATCTGTCCAGAAAAGAGTGCGAAGAAAATAATTTTTTGTGAGGCAAAAGTTCAAAATGATTTTAAAAAAGGGATATTTTTACCGTTTTGATTTATTCCTAATCTTTATTTTTTGAAGCGAATCAAATTATAAATATGACTTCTAACAAACAAAATTAATTATCAACCTTTTTTTATTTTACAAAAAAGGTATGAACCTTCAGCAAAAAGCAGAAATTGGTGTCACTTTAGTTAGAAAAATAATTTAAGGAAAAAACGAATTGAAATGGAAAATATGAATTTTCAACTAAAATTATCAATCTTTCATAAATAAAATTTATAAACAAATTTTTTTAAATTCTGTACATGTTGTTAAATTTTTAAGCAAGGAAAGCGAATTGTAAACAAATAATATGATATTAAATATTTAAACAAAAAACAGTTTGATTTTAATCAAAAAGAGTTATTCGACCAACATAGACATATTTTCAACTTGTAGTTCATTTTTGGTAAGAATTAAAATTAAGACTTTGAGACCGAGAATTTGTGAAATTATACATTAATTTATAATCTAATTAACTTGATCTAATTTTTACTTTGAACAGGATATGTCCGAGAATAATTAAGATTTTTATTTTCAAAGTGAAAATTTCCGTAAAGAATTGCAATTTGACTGGGAAAGGAAAAAGAAAGTTACGATAGTTCTGGATTGTAATTACAAATGTTGTATATAAATCTAATTTTGACTTAGGACAAAGAATCTCCACATTCAAGAGCAATTTTTAAAAATAATTTTCATTCTAATTTAGAAGAATGAAAGTTTGAAAAAAATTCTGTTCAAATCCAGAACATGATTAAAATCATTGAAACGCTTCGAAATATTCTAAAATTACTTGAACAACAAAAACTCGAAAAACTACAAGGAATTTAAAATCATTTATTAAGTAAAAAAGATTTTTATTTTCCATTTCAACAGTGAATTGCACCAATACGTAAATGCTCATAATAATTTTCATATTATGTTTAACGAATTTTTAATAATATTATTTCCTTAAAACTCACGCTAATGAGATGTAAATATCTAAACAGAATAAAATTAACGTTGTTTATCTCTGTGATAACGACTATATGAAGTATTATATAACCTAATTAAGAAAAACGATTTCCTCCAATTAGAAAGGATGATGATTGCTTCAACTCTCGTCTTGTCTTGGGCGGTTATACTCAATTCTATTGGTAAATATAGTAATAAAATATATTCGGCAATCAATTACACTATTTAAGTTGTCATTTTGTTTAGCCTTCTAATGAGTTAGCTTTTAATGAGGTTGTTTTAAACAAATTTTAGTGAAATCGTTTTTTTTTAAAGATATGAGCAATTTTTTATTGATGCGTATGCACTCGTTTCAAGTCGACCGGTGCGGCGCCCTCGTACTGACCACAGGTGGTCTAAAATAGGAGTTTACTTTTCATAATCACCCGCAGGTCACATTTTTTAACCGATTTTTAAAGTTCTTTAAAGTTATTTTAAAGTCATTACATTCTCATCAGAGAAGGTGTTAGATGGGTGTTCGTTACCCAGCTATTTTTATATCAAAAGTTCAGAAGTGAGCGCATTTTGAATATTTTTGAGAAAACCTTTTTTTTAAATTCAAAAGTTCTTTAGTCAGTTGCGTTAACTTGTTTTTTTGAGTTTTTTTTTGCTTTATCAAATTGTTTGTTTGTGTAATCGTTTTGTATTAAATCCTTTCGTAAGTTATCTTTATGTTATGGACACAGTACTGTGTACAGGGGAATTCATCACCGATTGTTTTTGAGATTGTGGTGTTGGGAGTATTCACGTAGGTTTTCTCTTTATATGTGCGGGTTTTCTGTGAACTTCATGTACGAAAGAATTAGCAGATCTTTTCTAAACCGATACACCCAAGAAAGGTAACTAAATTCCATAATGAACTGAACGCGCGGTAATGAAAAATCGCTCGCATCTTTTATACAAGAGAAATGATTAAGTTAAAGTGTCATCAAAGTTTTCTTTAAATATTGAGGAAAAGCTTTGCCAATGGAAATTTTCTATCCGCAAAAATGCCCTGCAATAATTTACAATACATTACAAATGTACAAAACGGTTCTCGCTACGGTTCTCGTCGGGTACGGACGTGTCGATTTGCTCCTCTTTAATCTTTCGAGATTCCTCGAGTATCTCAGTTTTTTGTGTGCTTAAATTTATTATAACGTGAAAGTACTTGTGTCTGGTTTGTTTGTGACATTTAACGGTTAGTTTAGTTTGTTTAATCGTATTTTATCGGTGCAAACTTTCTGAAAAGTGGTCACTTTTGTTACGTTTCATTTACGTTACAATGGGAGTGTGTCCCGAGTGCAACATTGTAATATCTAGAGGTGGTCCTGAGGTTCTAGCATGTGTAAAGTGTGGTAATCTCATCCTCTTGACCTGTGCTAATGT
>JAAAKG020149310.1:0-10075 GCA_010014905.2 Druon quercuslanigerum
GTTTTAAACAAAACCCATCCACTTCTCGTAAAATTAACCGGTACCATTGGATTCAGCGGGTCAAAATACATAAGATTTACTAGTTTTTACCTTTTGCCTCTTGAATGCATACGGGAACATACCCAGCTCCCGGACTATATCGGGAAAAACGCTAAATTCGATCCCGGACATCCGGGAATTTGCCGACAATTTGAAAACGAAATTTTGCGAGGCACCTTGATAATATTCTATTATAATATTAGAGTATTCAGATAACAAATGCTAGAATATTCCAGGAAAATAAAAATGTATAGATGAAATATGTTTAATCAAGGTTGAGGAAACTCAAGAATATTCGAAGTAATTTTGATATATCTAGGGGTCCGCGTGGTTGCTTCTAGTTTAGGAGATATTCGCGTTTTTGTAGGTTGAGGTCAAAATTATTATTTTTGGGTTTTAGTGGGGTTTGATACTGAGACCTATACTAAATTAATTAAGAGTATATTTATATCCAGATAGTTACCGGAAGTAGATATATTTTATGTTCAAAGAAAAAATATAACATGGGTGCTTATGGCAGTCTCTAAGTTTAAATGTGTTTTTCTCAGTTTCAACTTAAAAAATGCCCTGGTGTCTCATTTTTTAACTTAGAAGGTTTATTTTGGGCCTGAAATATCAGGAATTTATCCGGCTATATGCTCCTCTATACAGGGTGTTCAAAAAGTCTCGATACACCTAAATATCTCTCCAGGTAAATATTTTTTTAAAAAGGTCAAGGTAATTCTTGAAGTAACTTTTAACGAGGAATACAGTGGTAACCTTGAATTTGATCTTGAACTTGATCTTGAACTTGATCTTCAAGGTTATTTCAAAGTCAATTTTGTTCTTTAAATGGGAACCCCTATTTTACAGATTGGTCCCAATCCATGAACTGACTACATGTTTGGACGTAAAATTTCCCGCTCTTTGGATTTCCGTTGTCAAAAATAGGGGTTCCCACTCCATAACAGCCAGAAGGGCCCTTTTCATACACATACATATTCACTCATACACATATATATATATATATATATATGGGCGTCTGTATGAAAAGGGCCCTTATGGCCGTTATGGAGTTATATAGAGGAGCTATAGCTGTAGAAATTCCTGTGTGTGTGTGTTTTAATTCTCTGATTTACACATCGGTGTGTCGATCGACAGGGTCTAGCGGTCGCTCGAATCGCAGACAATCCAGCAACCATCAGAGCCGACCCAAATTTCGCAACAAAATTACCGACGAAGTGGACAACAACGACTCAGTTCCACAACCACGTGCGATTGGGAAAAATCGACCTTCTGCTGCCAGACCTAGTTACAAGTAAGTAAATAACAGTTTAATGATGCTTTGCATTTGACAATATTTTGAAAGGAATCGAATTTATTTTGATACGAAGTGAAAGGATCCAGCTAGATAAAGGCATTTTTCTGGGTATGCTCATTGACTTTTGGTTTATAAATTTATGTATGTAATATTATAATAATTTGATAAAAATTGAAATCACTTGATGACTCTTGAAGTTAGATTAGTTTTCTGAACTCACTTGCAGTCACAATGAGTTATTTAAACAAAAGGTCAACAAACTCCAAATGGCCAGCATTTTGCAATGTTTTCAAACATTTTCACGAATACGTGCCGGATCTCGCGGTTCGATCGCGTTCGATAATATATTTATCTCGCGCTTCGCGCTCGTTCATTGTACATCCCCCACATGAAAAAAATGTGTTATTAAACATTTTATTTTACCTTGTGCCTTTTTAACCAGAAATTTATTTTATTTATTTGTAATATAATTTTTCGCAATTAACCCATTAAGCCCTAGACGGGCGATTTATTTTACGTTCTTCAACGGCATATTTAACTACGATATTGCTTGTGAAAAAATCGAGATAAACCATTTCGGATGTAAAATTGTCTGAAGTTTCGATTGGTGATGTCAGAATTAAAAAAAATTTAAGTTATGAATGTTTATTTAACAAAAAATTGTACATTTTCGAATGAAAATTTTTTTTCATTTTACATTTTTGCATCGAAACCATAGGCCGAATTTTCAAATTTGCATATTTTTTGCGTCCATGGACTCTAACCTTCAAAATTTAGTGTTAGGTTTTTTTCAAGATGGCGGACCCAAAATGGCGACCGAAAGCCAAATTTTTCGGATTCGCTCGCACACTTGCAACTAACTGTTCACCGATATACATTTTCAATGCCCTCTAGTACCGGACCCAAAAATTCCTTGGGACTTTTCGACTTGATTTTTTATTCTATCCGCCATTACAAGGAACGACAATTCTCCTGGGACACCCTGTATATTGCATTATAACCCCCATTTTCGCACTCTTCAATTTCAATATCCTCATTATATGATCTTTTTAAACGCATTGATTTTCGAACACTACACATTTGCAAAATATTTTGAGAAACAAAAAATTTACCCAAAGTTGTTTATAAAGTTATTACAGAAGAAGTATGAAAATTTATTATGTATCACGACCTACATAAAACTTATAATGAAATTGTAAATCAGTTACCAATAAAATATTGGTGAAAAAACAATTTTGATTTTAGTAAACCACTCTAGAAAACCGTGTGATAAAAATGTTCTAATTTGAAAAAAATTAGGATTCATGTATGGTATGAAATTATTTAAAATTTAGGAATCGCACAATTATTAACAGGGCAATAAACTTAGGTTAGTATATGTCGACCAAGATGAGATTCTAAAACCTAATACAGTAGATTCTACGGCACTTCTCGCTAGGACAGTTCTTATTTCCCAATATCTCCTTCGTTCGCTTGCCCTCACTCCTTGCCTCATCTCACGCACATACATCCGCTGCCGGCTACGCCTACTACGCCAAACGTGGCTTGACGCAGGAGAGAGGGTTATCTGACACTTCCTGTTCGCTTCCCCTACAGCCCCGAAAACGAGAAGTGTCGTAGAGTCTAATGTACAAGTTTCACGATGAACAACCTAAAATGCTCATATAGCAATTTCTATAAATTTTAAATCATTATGAAGTTGTATCGCCATCTTATTTAATATAACATATATAATTTGTGAATTCTGATAGCAGATTTATGATCAACGATCCAAAAAAAGCCTATGTACTAATATTCATAAATATTGAAAAATTGTTGCCAGCATATTTCATAAATTTTAAATGATTTCGAAAAATTATTGCCGCCATATTAGATACGCCATCTTGAATTTGCAAATTCTAAAATCAGATTCATGTTTAGCGACTCAAATAAACCCCTATATACCAATTTTCATAATTTTGAATGATTTGAACAAATTGTGGTTACCGCATTGGATCCGCCATCTTGAATGTTTAAAATCTGAGATCAGATTTATATTTAGCGAACCAAAAAAAAACCCTATATACCAATGTCCGTAAATTTTGAATGATTTTGAAAAATGTTGGCTACCATATTGGATCCGCAATCTTGAATTTGTAAAATCTGACATAAGTTTCATGATCAGCGACCAAAAAAAAAAACCATTTATCATTTTAGTAAATTTTTATCGATTACAAATATGTCTATGCAAAAATATCAAAATAAGCAAAAAAATTTGGCTTTTGGTCGCCATTTTGGGTCCGCCATCTTGAAAAAAATCCTACCACTAAATTTTGAAGGGTAGAGTCCATGGACGCAAAAAACATGCAAATCTGAAAAAATCGGCCTATGGTTTCGATGAGAAAATGTGAAATGAAAAAAAATGTTCCTTCGAAAATTCACGTTTTTTGTTAAATAAACAATCATAACTTTTTAAAAATTAACTTTTTTTAATTCTAACACCACCAATCGAAACTTCAGACAATTTTATATTCGAAATGATTTATCTCGATTTTTTCAGAAGCAATATCGTAGTTAAATATGCTGTTGAAAAACGTCAAAAAATCGTCCGTTCAGGGCTAATGGGTTACAACAAAAACTACGGGTCAAATCAAAAAGTGATTAATAACGAATCTGTAGATCTTTTTCGGTTGAAAAATTTATGTATTTTCACTTCTTTCGTATCTTACATAGTGTGACCGAAAAATGAATATTTTTATTTTTGATTATTTTTTTTGCGATCAAAAATTTGAATTTTCGATTTGTCGAGAAAATTAACAAAGTTGTTAAGACCGAGCTTGAAGCGTGAAGTATCAATACATTATCGATCACTAAGCGGGAGATCCGATAGATGCAAAATCTAGGTAGGTCAATTTTTTCTTGGACGGTCACATATAGTTAATTTAAATCTCACTTAAATAACTAAAAAGTGATTTAAGTATGTGTGAAATCACAAGAATCATAAAAAATTATTAATATTATGAAACCACTGACAAAATAACGTTACTTTCTTTCAGAAACAGACCGCTAACAACGACAACAGAACAACCAACAACGAGAAGACGAACCGGATTTAAACCCAACGGCCAGCCAAACACTCCTGCTAAATATCAGAACAAAATCACAAAATCCGATCAGGCAACATCAAGTTCCCTTCCAAAATTGAAGCTTCCAAGAACGCAAGGCCGCTGGTCATATAAGACGACTCCTAAGCCCCGTATCGTAATTCGCAAGCAAGTTGAAGATGACAGTAAACCACTACTAACAGTACCAAATGCGCCATCTAGTTCTTCAGCTTTACCGGAAGTAACATCAGTTTCTCAGATCACGACAGTTTCCGATGATCAAAATGGACCTGTGCTTCAACGTAAGGTCCAGGAGGGAGTCGGATATGATGATGAACTCGATGAAAGTGAAAGTGAAGATGTTAGCAGCATTAGTGTCCAAGAAGTTCAGACAACTGAACAAATCATACCGGTTGAGACACTAAACGTAGAGATTTCAACGCACGCTGAATTTAACGATATTTATTTTGAAATAGCTACCATCAAGTCACCATATTCATTTCAGGTAAATGCCTGATATTAAATATTCTTGACAGATGTTCCGGATGGAAAATCATTCTGAACCCAACCGAATTATTTCGAAATATGCATCCGATCTAATAAGATTCAATGCCAATCTCTTCAATCCTTTTCGATCTGTACGCGCGATTCGAATGTATCCGATAAGCATCTGGAAAAAATGTTTAGACTATTTCAATCTATACTCTCACTCCTAAATAAATCGGAGACACGCCAATAAAGACGTTACAATCTTTCACCAGCAGTGTATCAACACAGATGCAATCAGAAACAGCCTGTAAAATCATTCGGATAGAAAATCTTGGTGCAAACTCGAATTAGTTCGGTTTCAGTCTGATGAGAAGCATTTTTGGTTCGACCTCAGATTATGTCGGAATAATAAATGTTCGTTTGTAAACAGATTTGGAATAAAATCAATTCAGACAAATTTACATTTTTAATATCTGAAACCGTCGCCAGAAATATCTTATGCATGTTAATAACTAATAAAAAATTTCTTTAAAATTAAATTTCTTTTTCATAGGTCGGTAATGTTCGAAACACCCGTTTTATCACAGTCACATCAACATTAAAAAAGTCCTTCGCTACTGCTGATCCCGTGACTTTGATATCTCCAACCGAACCTCTGACGGAGAATATCTTAGCTAATACCGGCGCAGCATACGAAACGACACTTCCGCTTGATTCCTCTATCGCAACTCTTCCAGCCATTACCCTGGAATCTGGTCAAGCAACTCCACCTTTGGAAACTATCACCGAAACCTTCTCCACTACTCAGACCTTGCTTAAAACCCATCTCTTACCAATAGTTGCTAATGGCAATACCTCTAGGCTAACTCTTGTTCAGACCTACAACATTGCTAGGGTGGTTACTGCGATCAAAACTCTGCCGCCCATGGAAATCTATCAGTTCATTCCTAGCAAGACACTTAATGAGTTCAATTCAAAGTTGGATGAAGCTGGAAGTGAACTCCATCTCGAATTGGACTTTGGAGATGATGAACGGGACGACGATGACGTTCCGAAAAGGGTTCTGGCTCCTAGCTCTGATTTGGATTCTGACCTCGATATTTTTAGGTAAAGACTTCATATCTTTACAGATGTTTATTCTTTCATTATATCTATATTTCTTATTAAGACTGAATTTCTCTAGATCAGGGAAATCATATCAACTCCACGTCTTTTCAGTTCCAGGGCACCTTCAGCCTCTAAAGTGAAGAACAACCCTGCACAATCTTCAGCAGTTCAGGAACCTCAGTTAACTCCAGAACAGGCTCAACAACTAGCCCTTTTCAAATACTTTGGTCAGGCCCAACCACAAATCATCACGACTTCGAGACCAGTTGTCACCCTCGAGACAATTTACGAGTCCCACGTAATTCCAGTACTCATCAATGGTAACACTGTGTTCTCAACGCTCTCGAGACCTGTCGGTACCGTTCCAAGAACCTCTTACGAATTAGGAACATCCACAATTTCACCTCTCCATACACCTCTAGTGCCCCAACTACCACAAGTCCCACAGGTGCCCCAAGTGCCCCTATTCCCCCAACAGCCACAATTCACCGTCACTACTGCCCCACTTGTGACCCAAACACTGGCCACTATTTCTGATTCGAGGGTTCTGAAACTGACGTTTGGTGCTAAAACCGCCTTCACCACACTTTACTCGACAAAAGTGGTACCCACCGAAATCACTACTTACGTCACTTCTACGATAGCTCTTCAGCCAACAGTGCCAGCTTTCCCTGGATATTATCCTCCACCAGTGGGATATCCACCGTACCCATTCGTTGGATAAATTTAGCAAATGCCCACTAAAAATCAAGTTGCTCATAAGACATGTAACACTTGGGACTTGATAAGCATTTGTGTTTAGAACTGTTAGTGGACATCAACCATATTGGTATGTTGTATTTACCAGGGAGCATAACCCTACAGTTTTAAAGGATGCGGATACCGAAATGATTTAGAGTCCAAGCTGAAACAATCCAATCTACGGCATGCAGGAATTGCACCAATAATTTTTTCTTAATTAAAACCCCGATCAGGCCTTCAACCATTTAAACAAGTATTTGATTCCTTGTGTGGACCCAGATCCAAAAAAGTTTTAACTGTTTCGCATCTAGATATTTTCATCAAAAAAATATTTATGGTGGTTCGGTCTAAACTCGGACCATTGAGAAATCCTTTAAAGTAGTATCCAAGTTTAAAGGCTCAACTGTATGCTATGTAAGGAATGAACCCATAAACTTGTTAAATTTTAGGTTCGGGCCTGACTGGGGGTTTCAGAACTTTAAAGGTTCAGACTCGCTTCTTTTAGTGAATAAATTTTAAGGGTCCGGTCTGAAACGGAATACGTAGGTATGTTTTTAAGTCGAGTCCAAGCTAAAACGTTCCGATTTCTGGTATTTATAGGACTTAAGATTCGATCAATTTTTTCAACCAAGGAATGACTACAAATCTGCTAACGGAGAATTTATCCAGTAGTAATTAGCATAAAAAATTATTTCGAAAAGATTTTGATATTCCAGAAATATTCCATTTAAATATTTTAACATTCTGAAAATATTCGAATCTTTTGAATTCGGCGTTCTGAACATATTACAGGAAGACTCTTACATAGGCTTAAAATTACAGAAAAATTCCACTAAGATATTCGAAAAATTATCCATTTTATGAAGAATATAACCTATTAAATGCTTAATAAATAAGTCAATCTTAAGAATATTCCACTGGGATAATCCAACAGTCATTGGTTATATTTTAAAATTCATATATATATATATATATATATATATATATATATATATAATTGCTTCATATAGTAATTTTAAAAATATTCTGACTTCATTCAATAGACATATTTGAGAAAAGGTCTTGCAATATTTTAGGGAATAGCCATAGAAAAATACATAAATAATCTGTTGCAAAAATGTAATTTAAAAATAAAAAATAATTATGATTATTGAAGTAAATGTTCCATATGAATAATTGATTATAGCTTAGGAGATTAAATCTGTAATATTTCTGGAATAGTAAATATTTTTAAAGTAAATAAATAAATATCATAACTTTGGTTTCACACACGGAGTAATGTTTTTTTGTGGTATTAATTAATTTTATTTTAACTAAAAAGTATTTATTGTGATGTAATCAATCTGCGTCATTATAACACAGCAGAACCGCCTATATTCGAACTTTTAGTTTTCGAATTCTTGAAATTTTATCTAAGATTCCAATTTCTAATATCATTTTTTATTTTTGACAGTTAAAAAAATGTTAGATTCTTTTATTTGCGCGCTATTTGGAATTTTTTATTATTTTTAATTAGGAGGCTTTACTTCGCATTCGAACAACTAGTAATTATTCCTTATTTATTTATCGATCACGACATCGAACAATATCTTTTTTTGATTTTCGCTCTATAGATTAGATTATTTCGTTATAGCATACATGTTCTTAACAATTGCACATGTCTCTAACTAAGATAAAACGTACTCTATCAATTTATTGATTTTATATTATATATGTAATTATATATCGTTTTAATATTGATGTGGTAGTCAATCGCAAAATTTAGATGCGATGAAATTATGTTTTTTACTATAATATGAAGATACTTTCTTGCTGAAACGCAGAAAGTTTTTTCTTCTAAGCTATTAGAGACGATGCCAGTAATAAAACCCTTTTTGTACATTGGGAAAAACTAACATCTCAAAATGGAATATCTTTGAAAAAACGTACAAACTGTAGATACAAAAAGAAACGAAAATTGGTCTATAATGTAATAATTGTAAATAAATTATATTATATTAACTCTATTATTTACGACGCTATGTCTATTTTATTCTGTACATTACGAATTTTGTAAATAAAATGTCCAAAAATAACATCAGTTCAAATTATTTATATTTGAATTCCTATTACCTGCAGGTGTAGCTAGTATCTCATAGGTCCATGAAAATATTTCACATGATGTATGCATTTTTTATTTATTTTCAGGTGGTTTTAAGCAATTCTAAAGGATTTCGAACGCATTTATACTCACTTTAGGGCTTTCAAGGAATTTTAAGAGGTTTTTAAATATTTTAACTCACTCCAAAAGATTTCATTGGTTTTCAAGAGATTTAAAAATATTTTCACGAATTGGAAGGAATTTGGAAACATTTCGAGCGAGTTTAGAGGATTTTAAAGATTTTCAAACAATTCCTTGGAATATAAGGGTATTGAAAGGATTTCAAGAGATACAAAAATTTCAATCAATTTTAAAGAATTTGGTAGAATTTCCAAATATTTCAAGATATTTCTATTCCAGCTTTTGCAAATATCTTCAAGATTTTCTTAATAATAACGAACTTCAAAGATTTGTAGGGATTTAAACGGGTTTCAAAGAAAATTTTAATAAATAATGTTAATTTAGTTTGAATTTGCATGTATTAAAAAAATTTCAAGGTAATACCAGGAAATTTATAGGTTTTAACAGATTTTATGGGATTTCTAAATATTTCAACTAATTTTAAAACATTTATTCGGAATTTAAGGAATCTCGAAACATTGCAAGGGATTTAAAAATATTTTGATTTTAAGATATTTCAGTTAGTTTCACAAGATTAAAGGATTTTATTACATCTCCAAGTATTCCAAGAAATTAGAAATATGTCTAGGGATTTTAATGTTTCTTCTAGCAGGGCCTAAAATTGCGTGCCAGTCGACATACTTTGTGCAGTTCTAATTTTAAAGTTTGTAATTATAAATTAAAAAGTTTTTAGTATAAAATCTCTTATTTTTAAAACTAGTTGGTTTAAAAATTACAAGAAATAAGTTTTTGTCCAATATCTGAAGGTCTAATTTAAACATTTAAAAAAATTATGAGTATGTTATATGTCTTTTATCTGGTGTAGCTTATCTGATAAGGTGATAATACGGGATCTAGTGAAAAGAATGGCTTTTGCTGGTTAGAAATTTGAATCTGAAAACCTTGGCATTTTGTATCATCTTCGCATAATGTAATGAGATAGTTTACCGGTCACCAGAAGAGACAATCGAACTTTTATTGTAACGTTTCTAGTAATTTTAGCGCGAAAATTTAAATATTTCAAATTTTAGATATTATTTATTTGAAGAAAATAGA
>JAAAKG020149311.1:0-10075 GCA_010014905.2 Druon quercuslanigerum
ACGGGAGTTCTGTCGTTCGGACAATTATTGACTGAGTGGTAGGGGGTGGAAGTTCCCTAAAACTTTCACCTAACTCTTCTAATAGCAATGTCAAAAATTTTGTCTAACACAGTTCCGATAGGAGTTTCACGCCCTTTCGATTGGTCTTACGCATTTAAAAAAAAATGAATATTTCACCACCAAAAATGTTGGTAAAAATGAATTTGATTTTTTTAGAAGTGAGGCATGTATTTTTGATATTTTTTTAGGCTTAAAAGAAAGCTTAAGTTTTTCCTATAAGACTATGTAGATTAGAAAGTGGAATGCCCCGCCGGCGCATCGTGGTCCTTTACGAAAAGTAATAATATAAGCTAGTTTATTTGAAGGCTTTCTGTATTTTACAGGGCTGAGACTGCCATTATATAAATTTCTGCATTAATTTTACTGATAAATTTTGAAATTTTCTTTCAATTTTTGAAAGTCAAGTTATTGAATAAGAGGTTGGTTCCAAGAACAGGTTGCCTGTATTAAGTAAAATTGAAGCTCGTAATTTTTTTATGCTGATGTATGGCCTTCTATCTGCCTTTATTTTCGCCTTTTGTTTTTTTAAAATGACAGTTGTTTTCACCTAATTTGTTATTCTAGACGTAAATGATTTAAACTTTTTTTAAATTTGATGAATAACTATAACTGCAGCCTTATGATATTTGTCAATGCGCAGCATAACTTTCTTCTCCAGTTTTCAGAAGGAGATGTCTGGATCGTCATCATCATTTGACATGATGATTTTGTTGTCTTTAAATAGTGTAGAAAATCGTGATCCTAATCCGTGAGAAATACGGCGTGTATTTAAGGTCTTGTAATGATTCTTCTTGAAAGGATTGATGTATTTGTTAGAGCATTTTCTTTGAATATGTTCACTTTTTTTAGGGATCATTGTCAGTAAAAAAATGTTTTGAAAAAACCATATGGTGGGTATGGTAGTTGAATTTCGAAAACTGTTTTTTACATTTTATCTTAAAATTCATTTTTAATTTCATACGCTGAGAAATACAAGCCACAATAAAATCCGAATATATGGCAATATTTTTATGCCGTGGCTGTTACTCAACTATCGACAATATAAGTAAAAACATCATGTAACTAACCTACAAAGTGACAATGCTTCGAAATCTAATTTCATAATAAAATATAAGGATTGATTCATGCTAGTCTTATACCATAGATTTTTGTTTTGACTTTTAAGAATTTCTAGTGATTTTCCATCTAGCGGATAAAATTTGAAACTCATATCGATGATGACCGCGGTCTTCATTTGTTTTGTATTATAATATGACGAAAAACAAATGTAAAACAAGTGACTTCCGAAAATACATTTACGTTGATTTTTTAAGCATGCGCCTCATTAAAATATTTGTTATTTATCAACAAATTTCATGTGACGAAAGCACATTTACACGAGCATATAGTATTATTATTTTTCGTAAAAGCCATACAATAAAGGTGTAACACGTTGTACTACGGGCGGGGCTTGGGAGCCAGCGTCATGAGCGCACCGGAGTACTTAACGCTTATTTGCATAAATTAAAAATTTGAATCTCACTTTCTAATGTATATAGTCTTATAGGAAAAAACCTAAGCTTTCTTTAAAGACAAAAAAAGCAAAAAAACGTGCCTTACTTCCATAAAAAGTCAAATTTATTATTGACCTTCATTTTTGAAGGTCAAATATTTTTTTGTTGAAAAAATGCGTAGAGCCAATCGAAAGGACGTAAAAAATACTATCGAAACTATATAAGACCAAATTTTTGTCATCCCTATTAGAAAATTTAAAAATCGCCGAAATAAACGATAACCACGAAAAACCCAAAAACTTTCATCCCTCCCCTTCTGTCAAAAATTATTTGAATGACAAAAATTTTCCCCTATAAACTACTATCCAACAGCACAACACATTGCCTAAGCTTAACTTAGATCTGACAAATTTTACTTTTTGATTGGGTAACTTAAGAAACAACGCCCCACATATTTAGTAATGCAATTGAAACATTTCAAAAAGAGAAGTTAATGGAGCTAGATAAAAATCAGTAAACCAGAATTTTCAAAATACCGAAATTTTAACTTCACGAAATAGGAAAATTCTTGGAACTACTTTGTTTATTAATTAAATGTTTATAGTTACATCAATATGCATTTCGCTCGCTCAGTGGAATAAGCATGATGCATCTGTCTACGCATAAATCATAATTAAATTCCTGTCCTAGATTCGTATTTATGCGAAGTAAAATTTCTCAAAAATAATAAATCTGAGAATTAATATTTTTGAGAGTTTTTTTAATGTTATGTTTTATAGATAGCACCTCGATATTTTGCGTAAAAATGCCATCGAATATCCCCCGTAATACACATTTTTCTTGCATTTTTTGAAGGGGTGTAACAATGTGTAAAAAAATAAAACATTCATTTTTTTTAAATGGCGCGACTGATTTTAATGAACATACTATATGTTTTAAAGATCACTTAAGATAAATAATAAAAATTTATAAATTTCTCGAAAAAAACGTTAGCATACAAAAAAAATTATTTTTTCAGGAAGCCATTAAAAAATCAATGTACGTAATAGCTCGTCCTGTTTCGAGGTTTACAGTGGATAAATGGGACCCTTTTGAGTTGACCACCTTTAAACCTAAAAACTACCACCGGTGAGGCATACATAATGTCAGGGCCAGAGAAATATTTCGCAAGACCTAACAGTGTCCAAAATTAACTTTATATGGGCCTAATGTTCTTATCTTAATTTATTTAATTTGCTCAACAATCTTCAACCCTGAAACACTAATCTCTGTAATAAAATCTCGGTGTGTCCAGAAAATGTTTTAAATGAAAATGCTCACTTGAATCAACCTCAGAAATCTCTAGGTTAATTTTAAAAGCCGACTATTTGTAATGTTTTCATTAAAATAACTTAGGGTGGATTCTGAGGGATGTTAAATAATATTGTTGAATTCAGAACCTAACCTGGAGTTTTGTGAAGGTGAAAACAGAAATTACTTTTATTTTAAAAAATTGCCTGACTTTTTTACTTGCAGACCTTTCGAAAGCTTGCTTTAAAACAATTAGGAGTGGATTATAAGGGTTGTTGAATATTATTTTTGGATTTAAAATTTAACCTGCATTTTATTTTATTTTATTTTAATTTAAAAAAATTTCCTGCTTTTTTACTTGGAGAATTTTTAGATTGTTTTCATTAAAACAACCAGGGATGGATTCAAAGGGTTGCTAAATATTGTTGTTAGATTTAGAACGTAACCTGGATTCTTATAATGGAGATCTGAGCTATTATTATTACTCAACAGATTTTTTGGCTTTTTTCATTGCAGACCTTTGGAATGTCTGCGTTATAACAACTAGGGGTGGATTTTAAGGGCTTTTAAATGTTATTGTTGGATTCAACATTCAATATAGAGTTTTCTGAAGGTGAGGTGAGGGATTAAATACTACATTACAAAATTTTCTTGCTTTTTGACTTGGATGATTTTTGGAATGTTTTCATTCAAACAGCTAGGGGTGGATTCTAAGAATTCTTGAATAGTATTTTTGGATTAAAAACTTAATCTGAAGTTGTTTAAAGGTGATCTAAATTATTATTTTCATTAAAAAAAGGTTCCGACTTTTTTACTTGAAGAATTTTTCGAACGTTTTTGTTAAAAAAACTAGGGTGGGATTCTAAGACTTACTGAATAATATTTTTCGATTAAAAATATAGCCTGGAGTTTTGTAAAGGTGAACTAAGTGATTATTCGCTCTTAAAAAATTAACTGGCTTTTTTATTTGGAGACTTTTGAAACGTTTTCGTTCAAACACTAAGGGATGGATTCCAAGCTTTCTTGAATATTATTGTTGGATTTATGAATTCTAAGGGTTGCGGAATATTATTATATTGAAACTAGTTACTAGAACAACTAGGGGTGAATTCAAATTTGTGCTGCATATTATTGTTGTATTTAAAACTTAACCTGAAGACCTTTAGAATGTTTTCATTATAACAACAAGGGCTGGATTTTAAAGGTTTTTGAATATTTTAGTTTGGTTTGAAACTTAACATGGAAATTTATAAATGACACCTGAGCTATTATTTATATTTTGGAAATTTTCTTGCTTTTTTACGTGCAGTCCTTTAGAGTATTTACGTTAAAACAACTTGAGTTGATTTTAAGGGTTGTTGAATTTTTTTTTGAATAAATAATTAACCTGGAGTTTTGTGAAGGTGAGCTGTTTACTTTCACTCAAACAATTTTCTGACTATTTTACTTGCAGACCTTCGGAATGTTTGTTATAAAACAACTAGGGTTGTATTGTAAGGGTTGTTAAATATTATTTTTGGATTAAAAACTTAACCAAGAGTTTTTTAAAGGCGATATAAGTAATTATTTTTCTTCAAAACATTTTCTTTTTTTTTTTTTTGATTCGGAGGAATTAGAACAGTTTTTGTTAAAACAACTGCGAGTGGATTATAAGGGTTTTTTTTTAAATATTAAGATTAAACTAAAATCTCAACGTGGAGTTTTGTAACGGTAACCTCAGAGATTATTCTCACTAAAAAATTTTCTCGCATCTTTATCAGGGGACCCATATAAAGTTGATTTTGGATAATGTCGGGAGAGTCAACGAAATATTTTGCTGACTCCGCTGGTCTTCCTTTGAAAAATAAGTACTTTCGGTGTTGCGCAAATTCAATTTTTTCTTAATCAAATTTGAGCAAAGTCTGCTCAAAATATTTCGTAGACAAAAGTTTAATTTGCATGTGTGGTGGGCCCAGCAAAATGGCTCTGGGTAGTATACCAAGGGGTACCAGTAAATGCCAAAATATCAAATTACCAAAATTTGAAATTCCCAATTAAACGAAATTTAAATTGAATATTTTTATTTATTACAGTATTGCTTTTTTATATCTTGCACAATTCATTTCATTCATTCATTTTTTTATAACTTATTTACTTAAAAAAAAATTAAATCTAAAGGATTTGATACCACTGAAATTTCAGACAACGCATTTTGCGAATATATATGTAATTAGCTTCACAGGGACATCAAACTACGAATGTGGTAAAAACGAATTGATATTTTAAAACATTTATTTTATATTATTGAAAAAAAATGATATGGATCAATAGTTTAGCGACGACGAAACTTACAGAAAATCGACCTCACATTACTATGAATATAAGAAAATGAAGAAAATAATCGAAAGTTCTCTTTTCCAGAAAATTTACTTCTTATCTTACATATAAAATGCATGCCATTTTTCTAATTTAAATTCAATTTCAAAGAGTTTCAAAAGAGTGTATATTGCTCTATGAGTGGCCGCAGGCTTTTTTTTAGAAAAATGAAGGACCAAATCTATTTTATATCAGAAAGGGTTCTGCACTTTAAATCGCAGAATTTCTCGGGGACGAAATATTTTATTTTTTACAGAAAATTAGGCAAAATATTACTTTCAGATTTGCAAAATTATTTTCTCAAAAGTTATGCATATTTGAATGTTGTGTTTAAAAAAACCAGATAGAGTTTTTTGTCTTATTTCGTAATTGGCAGGAAAATTAAAAAAAGGTGTTAAATTAACAAAATGGCAGTGGGTTTTCCGAAAAATTAAAAATCAACTTTCTCAAAAAATCTTACTTAAAACTTTTTATTATTTTTTTTTAAACTTGTACTTTGATAAATAAGATATCTTGTAAGTTTCATACTGGCTAAATGACTTTCGTGGCCAGGAGGACTTTTTTTCTTACAATCGAATTTGCTACTTTTACACGGAAACAATGACAGATACGGAAAAATGTTATCACAAAGGTTTGCAGTCCGAATAATGCTAATAAGATGCTAATAAGAATAAGCCTCTCTTCTATTGGCCGAAAGTTTTCAAAATTAATTTTGTAAGGATAAAGAAGGTGGGGATTTTCTGAAAAATCCTAAATTTTTTACTTTTTAAAATATTTTTTTACAGATAATTTCTGGTAATTTCCAATCGCCACGTGTAGTTTTAGTTCCGATTGATTATAAATTATAAGATTTTTTGAGAAAGTAAATAAAGTATGCCTCGTGTACATCAATAAAAATACGTCTTGTGCAACGCTTTAGCTTGTCAATTCCGTTTAGCTGCCTACATGTTGTTTATGATTTTTGTCAATAAATGAGATAAAGGAAAAGTGTGTACGTAGACGAGTAAAACCAATTAAATATATTCGTAGTTACATTGCAAGAAATTAGTTGAAAATCAATTCTGTTTTAGCAAAATGCGAAATTTTGCTTTTACTCTGTTGTTCACCTTAACAATACTGCTCAATTATGTTCGTAAGTTGAATATTGAGCA
Organism: Druon quercuslanigerum; assembly: GCA_010014905.2. NCBI lineage: Eukaryota > Metazoa > Arthropoda > Insecta > Hymenoptera > Cynipidae > Druon > Druon quercuslanigerum. The sequence goes on from JAAAKG020149311.1 coordinate 6,350, forward strand.
TTATAATAAGAATTCAGTAATATATAACAAAATATATATTTACGCACTTGTCTTTTAGAAACTTGAAACATATGTTATTATTGTACGTATTTCATTATGCTGCATAATTTTGTATTTAAAGAAAAAGGGCCTTACTAGTTCTTCTACAATCATTTAACATAAATTCTAAATTGCGATTTATTGTATATCAAGTTAAATTCAGACCTTTTGCATTCACTTTCATTTTATAAAAAAGTCTCAATTCTAAAAATTCGAAACTAAATGACGCATAATTTTAAGATCCAGTTTAATACGTTAAATACATAATAAAAATTTATAAGGTTTAAACCGCTGTTTCTGACAACATATGCTACATCTTTTCGTGTATACTAACATATTTCAAATATTTCACTTCACATATTTTTCCTTCCATCTCTGATTCTATTCTTTATTTCACACTTTATTTCCAATATTGAAGACTGAGCTTTTTGATATGCACCGAGTTTTAATAGTCGTCAAAATACTTTCTGTCAAAGATACCTTCTTGGCATTTTTTATGCGCATACCATATGTTCACTTCTCAAAAAAACTTGAGGGTTCATTAAAAAAATTCGTTAATAAAAAATCCTTACATTAATTCTTGCAGAATCAAGTTCTGAACCATCAGGTAATGAACAACCGCGACCTAGGGGGCGCCAAAATAGACGTAGAATGCCCGTGGCGTATAATGAACAAGATGGTCGCCTTCGCCTGCTTTCGCGAGAAGAACAAGAGGCTCGACGACTACCGATTCAAGTGCGCCGACAGATGGGTACGTTCCTCTAGCACCTTCACAACGGAATTTGAATATTTTCTTTATGTCATAATATTCCGCTTTTTTTCGACACCGATCCCGACTTTTGGGCTCTTTTAGTTTTTTCAGAAAAAAATGTCTTTTGGGTGGAGGTGCGGACAACTCAACAACAAAAATTTTAAAAAATTAAAAAAATTAACAGAGCCAGATTTTGGGCTTTTTCGGCTTAGCGGGCCTAGGGTGCGCGTCTGATGAATCTCGCGCTTCGCGCTCAATAATGAGTTACCTCGCGCTTCGCGCTCGGATATCTATTCTTTGCATTTGGAATGCTTGAATAAAAACTTTATCAAAAAGATCTGTTTTAGATCACAGTATTTATATGCGTCTTCAGATTCTGAATTTTCTACTTAATTTGGTATAGACTAGATAAAGTTTCTCAAAGCTCTGTAGGCTCTGTCGTACACATTCTCAATTTTTTTTCGTAACTTTGATCGTTTTTCCACAATTTTTTTCTATTTTTTTATTTTTAATGTTATTTTTTACGGATAAAACAAAAAGTACGCGCCCTATCAAGAAGTGAATCTTAACGAAATTGTAGATTTTTTTGGGATTACACTTTTTGTTAATTTATCTTTTTTCGTATGCTGAATAGTTTGACCACAAAGTGGAATTTTGGATTTTTCATTATTTTTTGTGCAATGTTTTTCTGCTCATGGTTTTTTTTTATATCGTTCATTGTTTGGCTTAAAATTTAAAATTTCGATCGATTTTAAAAATTTTGAAAATGCTATAACTCTGAGAATTTTCATTTGATCGAAAAAAGTCATCAGGATAAAGTGTTCATCTTTTTTGATACTATAAATATCCTTCCATAGAATTTTCAAATTCAGAAAAAAATGATCTCAAACATTCTTTTAAATGCGCTCACTTTTTAAATTTTTATCCAAAAATGGCTGGTTAACGAACTTGCCCTTTCATTTAGGGCCTAAAAAAGTCTGCCAAAGATCGATTTGATTTGTTTATTTTTTTAAAAGTTATCGTGTTCATACGGAGAAAAAATGGATGTTCAAACGTAACATCTAGATGTTCAGGATAAACATATTTTATGTTTAACTATAGGACAGCAATCTAGATTTTCAAATTTAAGATCTGTAAATACTAAAAAGTTAGATGTTGCTTACTAGCATCGAAAACGTTCAACTGAAATATCCGAGATATTAAATGTATGGTTATATCAAATAACCTCTGCAAATATTTGAGGAGTTTACTTATTTCTGGTCATTTAAGAAATGAATTAATAACTTATTTGTAAATTTTAATTAAAACTCTCATGCTCTTACATAAACAAAAACAGATAAAGGGTATGAAAAGTCGATCAGATGATACTGCATGATCTGCATTTAAAATTCTTTCAATTTAGGTTACTTAAATTAAAATTTTATTTTAAATTTATGAGCATGTTGTCAAATGTGTTCCGAGTCAAACTTCAACTGACACTTAAAAGCATACTTCCCTCGTGATTTTGATTCTTTGGAAATTTTCAAAAATTGTAATATGCCATAATTGTAATATCGAAAATATATAGCCGTCAAATATAGTCGTGAACGTCCAATGCGTGATGCGCATGCGCTCGGACGATTTTATCATTTGTATGTGTTTCAGTTTACTATAAAAATATTTTTACGCCAAATATTTCAAAAAAAGTAGGTATTTGGCATGAATATCTGCATGTTAGGCATGTTAACATGCATGTTAGGCATGTAAGGACAGTCAGAAAGACAGACGCCATCGTAAAAACTGGATTTTCGGATTCAGAAAGGTCTCGAAACATGGAGATCCGTTAAAAAACTGTGGTGTCAAATTTCGGACAACTCTAATACTTTCTCAATCATAAATAAATCATTTCGTGCTATATTTGGGCTTCCCAAAATACTCACAAATTATTTTAAAAAATCACTCCTAACCTTTGATAAAATCCCAATCAAAAATATATAGAATAAATTCGAGAACACATATACCATAGGTCTGAGCTATTTTTGAGCTAACTAAAAATAACAATAAACAATAAAACAATAAAACTAACACCTACCCCTGAATAAAAATATAGATACTAAGAAAAAAATAGAAATGAAAAGTTTATGATAACATTCAACAACATTCGAGAACTACCCTTATCACATTTAACGAGCTAAGTCTGCATCTTCCATAAATTAAAACGGTAAAAATATTTCATATTGAAATAGTTTATATATATATATTTATATATAATAATAGAGTCAATTGTGGAAAGTGAGAAGTGCAGCATATACTGGAACTTTATATTCTCGTCAATTGTTTCTGTTGCACACTCGAGGCCTGACATAGTTCTCCTTGACTTCAAAAAGTGAACTATACTCGTTATCGAATTTTCGGCACTAGCCGACAAAAACACCATAGCCAAGGAGAATGAAAAGAAAGAGAGGTATAGAGACCTTGTAAAGGAGATGCGACGATTGTACTCGGAATATTCTGTTAAACTGATTGTCCTCATCATCAAAAATCATCATCATGATGATGATCATCATCATTAGCGCTCTTAGAGTTGAATAGCTGTCACTGGTGAATAACTTGAAAAGCATCCCTGCGTGTGAACAATATGCTAAAACACTTGCGGGGAAAATACAGAATGCGGTTGTCCTTGGGTCGCTCCGTGTACTCGGGCGCACGAGCCTTTTGCCGTATCGTCGTATTGATTCCGTCACAGACTATAACCCCCTACCTTACGGTCATGAGACGTGGTTATGACTGAAATGTTACCGCGATTTCGCTGGGGTCGGGTAAAATTGTTCAGATTAGCACCTGCTTATGAAAATTTTTTAATTATATATATATTTATATTTTCGGTTCTGATTCCTCTAGAATCAAACCGAAAGGCCTATGACAAAGCCACCGAACGCGTCCTCGGGTTGCGGATA
>JAAAKG020149312.1:0-10074 GCA_010014905.2 Druon quercuslanigerum
ATCCAAAGTCTTGTTTCAGGCGTCGTTTCCTCTACTGAGACTCTTCTTGTTAACTATTTTCCGCCATACTTTTCTGTGATGTAATTTCTTATAATTTTGTGCCAAATGCTTGAATTGATCAGCTTTATCATAATTCTGTATACCATTTACAGGAGAAAAAATTAAATAAAACGGAAAGATTACGATTTCGAGAAGAAGCAGAAATGCTGAAAGGACTGCAACATCCGAATATTGTACGATTTTACGATTACTGGGAAGTTACATTAACTCGTCGAAAATACATTGTCTTAGTGACAGAGCTCATGACATCAGGAACTCTGAAGACGTAAGTAATATTATTTCTCTTCTATTCTGTAAAATATTCTAATGGTGAACATGATTATAATTATCTTACTATTTCTTTTAGGTATTTAAGACGTTTCAAGAAAATTAATCCAAAGGTTGTCAAGTCTTGGTGTCGACAAATTCTCAAAGGATTGAGCTTTTTACATTCGAGGTCTCCTCCTATAATTCATCGTGATTTAAAATGCGATAACATTTTTATAACGGGAACAACTGGTAGTGTAAAGATAGGCGACTTAGGTTTAGCGACCCTTAAAAATCGAAGTTTTGCTAAAAGTGTTATCGGCACACCAGAATTTATGGCACCAGAAATGTACGAAGAGCATTATGACGAGTCTGTGGATGTTTATGCATTCGGCATGTGCATGCTGGAGATGGCTACTAGTGAATACCCGTACTCCGAATGTACTGGACCTGCACAAATTTACAAGCGAGTTGTATCGGTAATTCGATTGATGTTTTCTTAAAACTGTATATATCGACTGTTCCATGAAATTCGGATTTAAATTCGGCTGATTGCATATAAGGAATCAGGTTTGAGTTCCTCTGTATATGGATGCAAATCAATTTTGATCAATTTTGAGTTTTTGCAATCTAATAAACAAGCAGATCGTTCTGCAGAACATAACAGAGCATTCTCAACTTCTATACAGTAAGAAATATTTGATAGAAATCCATAATATTGTATTACGAACTCAAAACTGGTTCGGTTTTGTATATTTGATAGGCAGATGTAAAAAAAAGATCAAGATTAAAGTGGTTCTATACACAGAACATCACACACTACTAATGTTTTAAAGTGATTTTTAAAATCATTTTACATGGCGGATTTTTAAAAAATGATTTTAAAAAATTTTATTTCATGAACATTGTTGTTTATACGTTAAATTTAACAGTTAAAGTAGCTTTTATTCATTTATAACTATTATAGAATACATATAAGATTTATATTGAAAATGTGTACTTTAAATTATTGAAGCAAATTTGTGTATATTATTATAGTTTCCGTTGTTATAATAATTATTATCAGCTTGATTTCCAAAATTTAAAAGCGTTTCGTTTCTGCTGTTCTAATATAGACTATTAATGCTATATGAGCAGAAAGTAAACACGCATAATGTATTCGTAATGCGGTGTATTAAAATCATTATCAAGCTGCCTTATTAATTATAATAATTGGTTTAAAAATCGAAGTGCAAAAAACAAAGTTAAACATTTCAAAAATTGTATTCATCCTCCTTTGTTACAAGCTTCTGCTTATATCCAAAACTAATTGATGTCATTATTAGAAAATAATGACAATCAATTAGTTTTGGATATAATTTATTCTGCAAAGTTACATATCTTTTTAGGTTTTGTAAACAAACTTTACAGCAGCATGCATAAAAAATATCCTGGTTGTGCTATAAAATGGGCGAAACAATGTTATGTTGAAAAAAGTTATACTAACGGCGGTAGCTTTTCGTTCGAAGATAATGAATGTAAAAAACTACTTAACAATGTTGATAAACTCCAACACATATGCGAAAATGATCCTGGGGTTCTAAAGGGATGAATGGCATACGTAGGTGCATTTAGAAAACTTAAAATCGTTGTTGATGATTATTTTTCGATAAAGTTACGGCAAGATTTTAAGTAACACATTGCAGAATTTTTAAAAAGTTATAAATTTTTAGGAATTTCTGTACCTCGAAAAGTGCATACAATCTTTAATCACATTGCACCGTTTTGTTCTAAACATCAAGTAGGACTAGGATTCTTTGCAGAACAGCCTACAGAATCGGTGCATCACGATTTTATCGATAAGTAGAGAAATTATAAGGTGTCAAGCACCAACGACGATTATTGGACTAAATTACTACGAACTTTATGCAGCTATAATAGCATGCATGCATAGACTGTTATATTTACAAATATTTTTGCTATATTAAATAAAATGTTTTTCATTTATTCAAATTTATAGATATATATATTTGAAGTATTAATGCTATTTTTATGAATGACTAATAAACAACGATGTTCATAAAATAAAATATAACAAAAATTTTCTTAACCATTTTTAAAAAATTCGCCACGTGAAATGATTTTGAAAATCACTTAAAAACATTCGTAACACAACAAAAAACAATAAGCAATAGAAATTTCGAGGTGACATGACATTTTTATTTAGGTCTGCTTCTTGAGCACTGTGACAGATTTACCTAAATTCTTTCCTAATTTGCATGTAGAAGTTGACACATTTTTTTCTTTTAAATTTTATATCAGTTTAAATGCTGGTTAAGATATTACCTTGCTCGATTATATACACTGAGGGTATTTGCCATTTCCTTCCTTTATTTGAAACTTGTCACATAATTTAATTTCATTCTACATACAAGAAATTTCAATATTTTTCAGGGTGTCAAGCCGCAAAGTTATGACAAAGTTGAGAATCCAGAAGTAAGAGAGATTATAGAAATGTGTATCCGATTGAAAAAAGAGGAAAGACCTTTGGTAAAAGATCTTCTTAATCATGAATTCTTCGCTGATGATGTTGGTTTAAAATTAGAAATGGTATCTAGAGATTCGGCAGTAGCAGAAGCAGAACTTTCACGAGTAGAATTCAGACTAAGAGTTTTGGATCCCAAGAAACGGAGCAATAAGCACAAAGAAAATGAAGCAATTCAATTTGATTTCGATATTCAAGGAGATAATGCGGAGGAAGTAGCATCAGAAATGGCTAAGTCAAGTCTCATTCTTGAAGAGGATGCTAAGGCAGTTGCAAAAATGTTAAAATCACAAATAACCGGTTTGCTACGAGAGAGGGAGGAGCGTAAAATTAAAGAGGAAAGAGAACGTCAGGATAGAGAAACTGAGTCAAACTCAGTGGACAACATGCTTCAAAATCATCTGCTATTGCAACAGATGCAAATACAACAACAGCAAGTGCAATCTAGCTTAAATCTTCAAATACAAAGTCAAGTTGGTATCCAACAGCAGATGCAAGTACAGGGACAAGTACCTCACCAACAACAATCTCAGGTTCAGTCTTCTGCCCAAACAGCATCAGGCCAACAGCATGGTCTCCAACCTCAACAAGTTCAGTTGGTTCAACAACAGCCTCTAATTCAACATCAAACATCTGTCGTCCAACCGCAGCAAGCGCAACAATTGCAACAAATGTCTAACAATACGCAGCAAGTTCAATATCAACCGCAGCAACAGCAAACACAACAGTTTCAACCGCAGCAACAGCAGCAGGTATTTGAAGGAATTGGGACAAGTTCTTCACAATGCTCCACTCCTCAAAATGTGTTATCCCAGCCACAGTTTCCGCAGGTGCCGCAGCATTTACAGCAGCAACATTTGCAACAGGCGCAACAATATATACAATTAAATCAAATGAATGTTTCACATCAAGTTTCTCATTCATCGCAAATTCCAGCACAACAGCAACAAAATCTGCATCAACAAATTCCACAGAGTCAACAACAACAGACACATGTACAACATATTCAGCAGGTTCATCAAAGTCAGGGCACATCTACATCGGTACAAGGTCCGGCTTATTACCAAGCCACACCCAGCGTAGCATCATCATATTCCAGCCCAACATCATATCAGCAAAATGTGACCCAGCAATTTTACCACGGTTATTCTACTACTTCGACATCAACTGTTCATGGCGACATCTTACTTGCGCAAACCACTCAACAAATATTTTCACACCCGAGTTCTTCGAGCAGTAATGCTGAAGTTACATCGGCGGCATACGTTCAGCCGTTACAGATACAAGAAACAGTATCTTCTGCGTTAAGTGCCCCAACTTCGGTAACTGCTACTCATGCAAACACATTACAAACATCCCAAGTTACAAACGTACTAAACGTATCGAATACGTTACCACCTAGTAGTCAACAATCGCCTATGGTGCAAATGCCCCTCTTACAGAATACCAACGTTAATTTAACAACTATAACAACTATGCCATCTACACAACCAATAAATGTCGAACAGCAAGTGAAACATCATCACCAGCAACAACAACATAAGAATTATGAAACGTACGGGGACAGTTCCAAATTCCTAAAATCTGATACAATAGATGCAGTACTTTCCTTGCCTGTAGATATGTCTTTAAATTTACACCATGACACTGCTACTGGCTTAGTGGGACAACCACCCTCTGCTATTAACGATGGGTATGTTTCTTTTTCAATAATTCTTTCTAGTTTTATGGTGTAGATTCAAGAATTTCTATATTCTTTCAATCAATTCAATCCACAATATTTTGATAGATCAGTATAACCTGGATATAATGCGTTTCAAGAGATAAAGTGAGAAGAGCGTTATCTTTGGGAGAGCGTCGTACTCGAGAATTTTTATTCTGTTTAAATGGGAGGTTAGATGTTCTTTTTTTTTTGTTTTTATTTTTATTTTTTAATGAAAAGTTGTTACTAGAATTCCTTTCTAGCCCTTTTCGAGAAAAACGGCATTAAAATTTATCTACTGATTTACATACAAAAAAAAGATATGACAATTAAGTTACGGGAATGTACTTATTGTTTGGGAACTGACAGCACTGCGTCGTTTTTAAACATATTCCTTAGAAAGCGGGGACCTTTTTAGCTTCAGTAGAAGGTTAAAAGTCGAAAGCACGTTCGTTTTGTGTCATGCGTGGTTTTCGAAAGTAAATTTTTAAGTCTCGTCGTGAAAATGAGTGACTCACATTACATTTAGTGAAATCTGACGAAAAATAATAAAAATACTCCGATAATTGCAGGTGGTGTACGGATACGAGTGCATGTCGAAAACGCGCGTGTGTGAATGGGCGAAGCGATTCAAGGAGGGGCGTTAATCGGTAGATGATGATCAGCGTGAAGGAGCTCCCGTCAAATGTAGTTTTTTTTCTCGATATTCACGGCATCGTTCATCGTAAATATCTTCCTGCCGACCAAATACTGTATGCACAGTTCGACGTTGGCGTCCTGAAGCGGCTGCGGTCACGTATTTTCCGTGTGCGGCCAGAACTCGCTGAGACAGGCTGGATCTTGCACCACGACAACGCGCCGGCCCATTCCTCGTTTATTGTGCAAGAGTTTGTGGCGAAAAATGTTTTTCAACGTTACCGCACCCACCCTATAGCCCCGATATCGCCCCCTGAAACTTTTTTTTATTCTCCAAGATAAAGGCGCACTTCAAGGAAACTTATCATGGCGGCGTACAGGAGGTAAAGTAAGATGTAACCGCGGTGCTGAACGGTTTTAGTTTGGAGAATTGCCCAGGGTGCCTGCAGTCGTCGGAGCAACGTTGGAGTCCTTGTGTAGAGTTAGAGGGAGACTATTGAAAACGGGCGATAATACAGTTTTGCTTGTAACTTAATTTGCTCGTGTCTTATTGACAAATTCCCGGAACTTAATTGCCTCACCTCTGTGCAAGTGCGCAAAATAGGTGATTGTGTGTATGATTCGGTGTTTGGCGCACGAGCGAAGCGACTGTGATAACATGACGAGTGCTTTGACCTGCAAGCGAATGATACAATAAAACGAGTTAGCAATCGACTATGCGCACGTGTATTACACGCTATTTTTTATAGCGCCCATCCGAAAAAGTTGTTTCAAGTGTTAACGAAAAATATTAATTTTGTATTGCATAGATGTGTGGTTAAGACCCCCTCACCTCCCCGCCTGCTGTCCTAAAACGGAAAAACTTAAAAATATAGTTCTACGTAACGTAAATAAATTTTTATCTTCAGTATATTTTATACCTTTCCAAATATTCGTGGTCTAGAGCTTCATTTAGAAACTTTTCAATGTAATTTGACTATAAAGTTTTAGATTTTTTTTTGCTTTAAATACGTTAAATTTTCGGAGAGCGATTTTGTCTTCTTGGAGCTTGATCTATCTCATAAAGTCACGCTGCATTGTACGCCTTTTTTATTTATCAGGCAGCAGATTTTCTAACGAATTCTTGGCCATTTGTAAAATATCTGGTGGATTACAAAGATTCTCACTATTAATGGAGTCTAAATCAGAAATATTGGACATCATTATTCACCAATAAAAGAAAGAAATAATTCGAGAACCTTAAAGAAACAGATTTCGGAGCTCTAGCTGTGAGACTTTCACTTTTTATACTCTGCTTCACTGTCACAGCTGTTACACTAAACTGTTCCAAATTAACAAAGTGGTGTAAAACAATTTCTTAAGGAGGAGAAATAGGAAAATTTATGTTGGTCATTCGTTCCGAATGAAAACTCAAACTTTTATTTCAAATAATTAAAATAAAATTATCCAAATTCGTACAATTAACCGACGTTTTGACACGGCTTTGTCTTTTTCAAGGTTGAATTAAACTAAAATCAGACAAAAAAATTGTTTTCCTTTTTTTTTTTTTGCTAAACTTGAATGCCAAATACAACAGAGAAAACGTTTATATGTATAAGAAGCCTAGTTTAAGAAGTAATAGAGAGTCAACTTAAGTATAATATTTTGTTTATAATCCAGAAATTAAGAGGGCGAATTACCTGTTTCATAGTATAAAAACGGCGATACAAAATTCAACGAGAACTTGTAAAATCAAATTATTATGTTTGCGTATAAAGTCAAAGTGTAATCAAATTGTTTAACCTCCTAAAAATGTAGGCTAAACCGTGTAATAAAATTACATGTTAAAAAGACGAAGGCAAAAACGAACACAAAGCTGTTGGTTATGATTAACGATAGACAAATAACGACAAACGAGCAGCTGCTTTGTAAAATGAACGCTAAATATTGAGAAGCTTAGAGTATGTAGAAAGTATATAGATTAACATCACAAATATTTATAAACTCAAAACGTAAGTCATCTAATGAGCGCGCCAGAAAGCTTGAAATTCAAAATAAGTTATTAATTTAAAATGTATTGGTAATAATTATTGATATGCCATCCTTCAGTTTGAAAATTAACACAGTTAACAGAATATTTTTTAAATAAAAATTGAGTCAACAATCTTTCGTTTATAAGGTATATTTTGTCTCGCTAGTATTTTAATATTTTTATAATCAAAATCGAAAAAATGGCTACGTGTATATGCATGTTGCGAAAGGCCTGTTTTATTGTTACCATTTACACAATCTCTTTTGTGTTCAGCAATGCGTGTCTTTAATGTCTTGCCGGTATCCCCAATGTAAAATTTATTGCAACCAGTACATTTTATCAGGTAAACTACATTAGATAAGTTTTCTTTTGCATCCTTATCTTTTTTATTGATGAAAAAATCTTCTATTTTGTGACTATTTTTGAAGCAAACATTGATATTGAACTTTTTAAGAGAACCTCTAATTCTTTCAGATAATCCTTGAATGTATGGAAGAGTTAAAACTTTTTCATTTCTATTGTGATCATCCAACCACTTTTGTTTTTTAGTGTTTTTGGTAAGTTTATGTATTTCATAAACCCTTTCTTTAATAATACCAATGCATTTTAAATTAATAACTTATTTTAAATTTCAAGCTTTCTGACGCGCTCATTAGATGACTTACGCTGTTCGTTTATCGTTATTTGTCTATCGTCAATCATAACCAACAAGTATGTGTTCGTTTTTGCCTTCGTCTTTTCAACATGTAATTTTATTAGACGGTTACCCCTACATTCGTAGGAGGTTAAACAATTTGATTACACTTTAACTTTATACGCAAACATAATGAATTGACTTTACAAGTTCTCGTTGAATTTTATATCGCCGTTTTTATACTATGAGACAGGTAATTCGTCCTCTTAATTTCTGGATTATAAGCAAAATATTATACTTGAGTTGACTCTCTATGACTTTTTAAACTAGGGATCTTATACATTTAAAAATTTTCTCTATTGTATTTGGCATTCAAGTTTAGCACAAAAAAAGGAAATTTTTTTTTCCTTCTGGTTTTAGTTTAATTCAACCTTGAAAAAGACCCAAAGTCTTGTCTAAACATCGGTTGACCGATAAAACATCGGCAGACCAATTATAAAAAGGTGCCCTAAGAGCGGGAAGCCATCGTTGATTTGAATTGAGTTTTTTTGCATGACGTCATTGGAATGCAGACAACTTTTTCTAGAAAATATTCTTAATTTAAAATTCTTTAAACGTATGATCAACTTACTTTTACCTTTAGCATATTTTCTCCAAATAGTTGTCTACACTCCTATGCCAAGCACTGTGCTAAACTTCCAGACATTTCCACCTATCCTTCCATGACCGCGACGTCATGTCACAAAACTTACTATTCCGTGAAATATTTTAGTCGTTTTTTGATTCTATTATATTGATTCTTAGTTGGCAAATTATGCGCAATCTCCGCATGAGAGTACCCGCGCACTGCGCCTTTCCGCTACGCTGCTGATGTTTATGTAAGAGTTGCGAGCGTCTCTCGCCCCTTGAGCTGAGAAACTGCGAGGGCCAGCAGTTTTAGGAATTACTAAAGCGCAGTTACTACACTCAGAGTCTGGTGTATTTGTCTGTATCATTATTGATATTATTTATTGATTTCAAATAGACTTGCGATTTTGGGCATATGCGCAGTTAAAAAACTTGCTTACAGGGGGTGCATCACTAAAAGGCCGGGGCAGCCAATGAAAATCAATTGAAAAAAGTAACTTGCTAACTCGCGCTAGAGGTGGGGGCTCCTCCAGCTTACAAATAATTAGTCGTGTACATTTCCAGATCGTTCACATAAGTGGAAGCTTACTTTACTACGATTTGATTTTTAACTTACAAGTTTACGTACGCAGATGGTACCCCCCAAACTGTACACGTCTCAATTACTGCAATTAGATTTTGTACTTAAAAGTCCACATGGACATATGATACCCTCCCAACTGTGCACGTCTCAATCAATACGATCAGTGTTTTAACTTACAAATCCACATACACAGACGGGATACTCTTCCCTCTGCACGTTCATAGAGACTCCCAACTGTGCAAGTCTTAATTACCAAGGTCTTATACTTACAAGTTCACGTACATTAGATGGTACCCTCCCAACTGTACGCGTTTCAATTATTACGATCAGAGTTTGAACTCAGTAGTCCACGTGCACATATAGGATTCTCCCCAATGTGCACGTTAACAGAAAATCCCAGCTGCGCACGTCTCCATCAATGTGAACAAATTTTTATCTAAAAATTGCACGTGAACATGGGATACTTCCAACTGTGTACGTCTCAATTAGTACGATCAGATATTAAACTCTACATGTGCTATTGCACCAGATGCAAATGAAACAATAGCTAATAGAAAATCAAGTTGGTGTGCAACAAAAAATGCAAGTACAAAGGCAAGTACCTCACCAACAACAATCATGAACTCCCAACAGATTTTGAACTCCGCGTGCGCAGATGGGACACTCACAAATGGAGTATCACTCACTTTGGAGTATCTCATATATGCGCGTTGACATTTCAGTAAAGAATTAAGCGTATTAATTGATACTTGCAGAGTTACAAATTTAATGTAAAACATTTTTCCATAAAGTAAATAGTTTAAGAGTTACACCTGTGTGAAGTATGTACTGCCCTTATAACCCCAAAGAGTACTAGTTATGGCCAGTTCCTATTGTAAACATATGTAGTTCACTCAAGAAATCTTTGTCGTAGACGTCGTAGACGCGACTCACGGTCGGGGTATAGATGAGACGCGGAAATGTAGTGGTGAGTAGTGGGAGGTGTTTAAAGGGATTTTGAACTTTCGATGGTTTTATTAAAAAGAGCAACTCAAAAACTATCGAAAGGTGT
>JAAAKG020149313.1:0-10074 GCA_010014905.2 Druon quercuslanigerum
ACTTTAAAATCTAAAATATTTATTTAATAATAGTTTTTAAACTAATGCCAGATAAAAATAAAACACATTTACAAATAATTTCAAAACCCGTATACTCATTTCACAACATCACAAACATTTAAAAAATAATGTAATTGCAATAAAGTTATTGTGAATATAAACAATCTTTCATTATACAATTTTTGTAGTCAATTTATGATCATTAATTTTTCAAAAATTAATATTTAATCCATATGTAATGTGATATTGTAATAAAGATTATTCAGCTAATAATTAGTTGATCAATTCAAGCCATAAAAGCAATAAAAAAATTATTTTTATCAAAAATTTTAAACTATTTTTCCTTTATAATTTTTTATAATTTGAAACTTTATTTCTAAAATTTTGATTAATTGCTAACCTTTTATACTGATTTTAAAAAATAACAGATGTGCATATAATTCTGAAAATTAAATTCAGATATTTATTTTAGAACACAAATTCGCAAAATTTGATAATTTTATCAATTTGAAAATGAAAATTCAACCTTCATGTAATTTAATATTGTGAAAAAAACAATTTAGATAATAATTATTAATTTTAATTTAAAATCTAAATTATTTATTTATTAATAGTTTTAAAACTAATTCCAGATAAAAATAAAACACATTTACAAATAATTTCAAAAACTGAATTTAGATACTCATTTCACAGCATCACAAAGATTTAAAAAAATAATGTAATTGTAATAAGCTACTGTAAATATAAAAAAAAACCTTTTATCATACAAATTATAGCAAATATTTAGAAACATAACATTAAGAAAAATAGTCAAATTATATTTATTAATTAACAAAAAAAATAATATTCAATCATTTCCAGACATGAAGAGCAAAAAAAGATTTTTTATTGAAAAATGCAAACAATTTTTACCTTATATTTTTTTTCTAGTTTGAACCCTAATTTCTGAAATTTTTATTTATAATTAACCTTTTAAACTAATTCTAGATAAAAATAAGACACATGTAAAAATAATTTTATAAACTGAATCTAGATACTCATTTCACAACATCACAATCATTTGAAACATAATACAAATTGTAATAGAGTTATTTTAAATATAAACAATCTTTCGTAATATAAATTTGAGCAAATATTTAACCACATGACTTTGACAAAAAAATGGTTTATTTAAAAAACGATCATAAATAACTTTTTGTAAATGGAATATGCAATTATTAAACTTTGTTTACTGATTTTAAAAGAAAGAAGAAAACATTAATTTTTAATTCTATCACTTTGGAAAAATGCATAAAATTTATTTCAGAAGCTATAAAGCAGAGGAACAAAATAAATTGATATTTAATAACAGAGATTTTTTCTTAAATAGTGATTATCATCTTATTTCCTATTTCGGAGATGACTCGCATAATACCAGTAGCAACGGGTAATCCTCGAATGGACACGCTAATCACAGTACTTGGACCGTGAGGGAGGCCTCAGGTCGTTGGACCTTCAAAGTTCGGTGACCTTGAGGGAAGAGGATGATGCGGAAGAAGCTAGACTCACGGATACGAATTAAATCGCAATTTGCGGTTCTAGGATCAAATGTTAATGACGATCCTCGCATCATTTCTATTCCAGTCACTTACTCCTTATTGGTATTAAAAAAAATCCAGACTCGAGAAACCAGATTTTTAGTGGTATAAAGGCCAACACCATAAGACCCAAAACTTTGAAAATTGATTTCAGTCCAACAAAAGACGTGAATAATTTTTTTTTAACTGAATATGATTTTACTTAGAAAAATAAGATGAAAAGTTCTTTTTCAAATTTTCCAGAAGGGCTTGGTTTCCTTTTTAGACGAATTTTAAGATTTTTAGTTGTGAGGCCTTGTGGGAAGAGTGGGGATAGCACGAGACAGAGGGTTGACACGCCTACTCAACTAACGACTAACCGCGCCTTTTTGAAAAATTAAAATTCTCTCTGAAAGAAGTTCTACTGGTCAAAGAAAAAAATTGTTCTGGACTTTATGGTTCAAATTTTCCCTAGAGATGCGCTGCTATGAAAATAAAATGTATTTTCAATGAATCAATCTAAAAATCTTTAAAAATTGACGGGCCTCAATTTGCAATTAATTATTATTAAACAATACTCATTTGATGATCATGATCCCAAAAAAAATGTTTAAGCTGCAATTAAATTTCTCAAAATTAAAAAAATAAATGTGAAGAAAATCTAATACTAAAGCTTATAAACCAACAAGAAACTCCTTAGCAATTAAAATAGTGCATTAATTGATCATTTGCGTTTCTTGTGTCACAATAATAATAGTCCTAATGACTATGCTTTTGTTTTTAAAGTCCCTGATCTTTAGTATCATGTGGTTTTCTAATTGAAAATTATCCTCGTTGTCGTCTCGGGTGAACGGTTGCCAAGCGAGTAGCCAACTTTTCTTGCAAAAGTCGTTAAAAGAAGTGCAATTTACTTAGAAAGTACCATTTATGTCCGTCTGACGTTCGTACAGAGTTAGATAATCGTAAAAAAATCTTGAAAATTATTCATTGGCCAATATAACCATAAATTTTATTGCATGACCAGACAAATCCTAAAAATTACTCTGGCAAATTATTCTTAAGTAGCTGCGAACCTATTGCACAATGAAAAAAAAATTTTTGTTTAGTATTTTACCGATGGAATTACGGTTTTTGATCTACTAGTCTTAACCAAAATGGTTATAGTCTTTAACTGTAAAAAATTATCTCTACCTCTGTCGAGATTCGATCCCTCGTCTAGAGATTGCCGGTCTGGTGCTCTAATCCACTGACGAGAGGTCTCGAGATGTGCGTCGATATTTCGACTGTCACTTTACTGGGTGTGAATACCTCAAAATACATTAGATAGTTATTTTATTTTGATCCTGTGTGCCTTAAAATCCGAGATATCGAGATCTAAACACTCTTCTCGATATTACTGAAACTACGGCTCATTAGATCGACCGGAAAAATACGCACCTCATGGATTTTTAGGCAATTTCGGCCTGTGAAGTCCCAGCCGACTCAGCGACGCATATCTCGTGACCTGGTTTACCATGTGAAGTCCCAGTCAAAACGGCGACGCACATCTCGCTACTTTCTTTACTCTGCGAAGTCCCAGTCGCATTGGCGACGCACATCTCGCTCCTTTTTTACTCTGTTAAGTCCCAGTCGAATCGGTGACGCACATCTAGCGATTTTTTTACTCTGTAAAGTCCCAGTCGAATCTGCGACGCACATCTCGCAGAATGTCTTTGTATTCTTAGGCTACGGAGTGAAACAAAATGTTTTTTCACAGCCTCCTAAGAAAGAACGTCGACGTCGTTACATGACTTGTAAGAATTTAAATAATTTCAAACTTACTAAGAAGTTGTTTAACAAATGGAAATTAATTCAGAAACAGTGAAAACAAGATAAAATATTTTTTTCTCCTACGTCAAAATTGATCACATGAATCGGTATCAGGTGAAATTTTCAAGATGCAAATACACAGAATATGGAAGTGGAGAGTGTATGGGCGGTTTGAAGACTTTCTTTCAGAGCGATGACGTTGTCGAAGAATCATGATTCCGTCTCACTTTGTATCATCTCAGTTCAATTCATCTCCTCTCATCCAAACACTCTCTTTCTCTCTCATAGCATATACATGAGAATCTGGGTCGCACGACTGCGTTCACCTTCCATCTCAGCAATGTCTTCGATGGAAGGTCGTCCGATAATCCCACACTCTTTTTTTTAAATCCCTCTTTTTTATTAAAAGTCAATCATTTTAATGAAAACAACTTTTTATGCGGCCTTTTTCCTTCTGTAAAAAGTAGTTGAATTAGACCCTAAGATAAAATAAAATATAAAAATATAATGCCGAAAATGAGTTAAACCCCAAAAATGGAAGGTCCAAAGTGTAAGTCCCAACAAATGTAAGTCCCAACCAATGTAAGTCCCAACAAATGTAAGTCCCAACAAATATAAGTCCCAAAATCTTGATCCTCAAAATGCAAGGCCTAAGATACGAAAAAGTGAGACTCAAAACTTTAAAGACTGATTTCATTTAAATAAAAATGTATAGAATTATTTTTTACAAGTAGAAAAAAATTTTACTTTTTTTTTGTTCTAAATCAAGTATTCAACTGCAAATTTAACTATTCCATTTTTTGATTAAAGTCGGTCGTTTTTAGATTAATATTCAATTATTTGGTTTAAAAATTAAACAGTTTTCTTAAAAGTTCGTAATTTTTTGTTGAAAATTCGATTATTTTCGGAAAATAATTTTGGCTTGGAAATTCAACAATTTCATGGACATTTTTTGCTCATCTCTTTTAGTAAATTTGGTTTAAGAGCAATCTGCTTTTAATTAAATTAAACTCTTTTTTTTAATTGAAACAAAAAATTTTTTCGGTCCAAATATAAAATATTCTTTTTTTCGTTAGAAACTATTAGTGTTTTTTGATTCCAAATTAAACTAATTGGTTGAAAATCAAAGTTCTTTGTTAAATTCATTTTTTGCGGAAAGATTTATAATATTTGGACATTCAACTATTTTGTTAAAAATTAAATTATTTTGTTAAACATTCAACTGTGTTGTTAAAAATGTAATTATTTTATGGAAAATTAAACTATTTTGTTGAATATTCATATTTTTGAATAGAAAATTCGTTCTTTTGGATTGAAAATTAATTTTTTTTTAATTTAAAACTCTTTTTTTAAAAGAAAAGTTTCCAACTGAAAATTCTGTGTTTTATTTTTTTATTAAATGTGAAAATTCCTGTAGTTAAAGTTAATACTTTTTTTGTGTGAAAACTCGATTATTTAGTTAAAAATTTAACACTTTTATTGTAAATTCAAATATTTTCTGAAAATTTTGACTTTTTAGCTTGAAAACTCCATTCTTCCGTCGAAATATCATCTTTTATTTTTTTGAAAATTTAACTTCTTTGTTGAAAATGAAATATATTTCGACTCAAAATAAGTTTTCAAAATTGAGTGACGTAGTCTTTAAACGAACCCTAACTAGTTTTTGAAAGCAGAATATGATTTTTACTTGAAAAATGAGGCGAAAAGTTCTTTTAGACATTTCTGAGAAAGGCTTAGTTTCCTTTTTACGACGATTATAAGTTCGTGAAATATACGGCCAGAATGTGGAGGGGAGGACACGCACACTGGAGTGCCGACTGACCGCGCTTTCCTGCAAAATTAAAATCTCCCTGAAAAGAGTTCTGTTAGCTCTAGAAAAAAAATGTAAAGACCTTTATTCTTCAATTTTTTCCCTTAAATATAACTCTCTTAAATCTAGGTCTAGATTTTTACAATTGCAGGTTTCTAAGCAATAATCCATGTAGTTCAATTCTATAATTTCATTTTTTGATACAAAGTATTCGGTGTGTCTAATATCGGAAAGCGTAATTCGAGTTGATATTTAATTCCGATTACACAAGACATTAAAGTAGCTGGCACGAGGTTTGATCGCAAGCAGGTAAGTGTAACGACTGTGGTCGAAATTTTTTTTTTTCAAGTTCGCCTTCATGGTTGTGATACTCGAGACACACGCAGCTGCACTTTTACGAGGTGAAAAGGAGGATTAAACCCGAATGTAATCGAGAAGCTCGTTCTGGGCGAAAGCAGCATTCAGTCTTTGTATAAACTTCAATTTCGTATCCAAATAAACAGTACACACAAATTGTATAAAATAATAATTAAATAATTACTATTCCATTATTAGGCTCCTCTTCTCCGTAAAAACAATACTAACCAACAATGACTTTCTTGGATTCTAGTTCTGTCCCCACACTTCCCCACCATTGACCCAAAGTTGGGTGGGACTGACGTTATAACTTGATAATAATCGAATAGCAAAATACATTAAATAATTATTCAAATTAAAAAAAATTTGATTTATAAAGGAAAAAGCGTTACAGGGATTAGGACCGTTGAAACTTTATTAATAGTCTGAGATTAGAAAGTGAATACTTACAGGTCGGAGGTAGCGCAGGTATTTGTGCTGCTTGTGTAGTGCTGTGCCTCGCCATTGTAATCTGAAACAGAAAGATAACGAATCATTTCAAAAACCCGAATCGATTCCGAGACTTGGGGCAAAAAATAATTCAACGTCAATCAACAAGTGCTACAATGGCAATGCAACGAACCAGTCACGTATGACTTAACCAGGAGAAACCTGTGAGAATGAATTTCAAAAGAAACAAGTTACTTCGGTAAGAGGTTCAGGAGAAACTAATTTTCATCGGGCTTTTCTTTCCTCGAAAATTTAAATTACTTACAATAGAATTTATAACTTACTTTTATTATTATTTATTTGTTAAGCTGGGAAAAATTTATCATGTTATTTCCTCGAAATTCCATAAAATCGAGAAAAAGAAATCAATGGTTTTGAAATACCTTAGAATCTTTCAAAATCATTTTAGATTTTTTAGATTTTTGAAAATAGTTGGAAAATTTTTGGCAATCAGAAGAAACTTCTTAAAATCTATAAAAAATTTATCAATTTTCATAAATATTTCTAAAACCTTTAAAATTCCTTTGAATAATGATTTTTTTAATTCTCTTCAGTCCTCTAAAAACTCATGTAATTGTAAGAAATTCTTTGAGTAAAAATAATAATTTAAAAGTATTTAAAAACCTTCAAATTTCTGGAAACTTTTTTAATTCTATAAAATCTTTAAAAACAATTTTAAATCTCTTGAAGTTCTTTGGAATCCCTTGAAATTCCATAAATAATAAAAAAATACTTTAAACTCCTTAAAATTGAGAAAAATTAAAATTCAATTTAAATTAAATTAAATTAAAATTAAACATTTTTGCAGCTCTATAAATTCTTCAAAAATCCTTTAAAATATCTTTGAATTTAGTGAAATATTTTACAATCCTCTTTTTTGTAATTTTTGGAATTCTATGCAATTTAGAAATTATCTGAAATTTCATAAACTCGTTTGCAAATCACTAAAATTTTTTTAGTTCTTCTATAATCCGAGGAAATTCCTTGAAAACTTATAAAATACTAAAAAATCGTGTTATATCTCTCGTAGTCTTTTCAAATTACTTGAAATCCCGTGAATAAAAAAAAATTTAAAGCTTTTTGAAATTCTTGGCATTCCTTCAAATTATATTAATTTTATGGAATTTTTTTCAATTATTTCCTCAAAAAACTCATAAAATTCGAATGAAAATTGTCAAAGCGTCTTGAAATTCTTGAAATTCCTTAAAATATTTAAAAATATTCTGCAAACTTCCGAAATCCTCGAAAAACTCATGAAATTCCAAGAAATCACGTGAAAACAAAAAATACTTTAAAACTCTTTAAAAATCCTTTTTTTTTTTTAATTCTAGGACATTTTTAAAAATAATTTACAATCCCTTGAAATTCTTTGCAATTTTTTTAATTTTATTAATATTTTCCTAAATTCTTTGAAGTTTTCTGCGATCTTTCAAACCCCCCTAAAAACCAACAAAAATCCTTAAAAATTGTTGCAATCTCACGTAGTCTTCTTAAATCCCTTAAAACCGGCGAATAATTTAAAAAATTTTAAGCTTCTTCAAATTCTAGGAATTCCTTAAAAATTTTTTCATTTTATTATTTTTTAAAAATTCTTTAAATTCTTGGATTTAAATCCCGTGGATAAAAAAAATGTAAAGCTTCTTTAAATTCTTGCAATGCCTTGAAATTAATTTTTTTTGAAATTCCTTAAAATTCTGTGAAATTATTTGAAATCTTATGCAATTCTTTTTTTTTCAATTTTTTAAACTATTTTGAAATTATTTTACAATTGTTTAAAATCTCTCGTCTCCTCAAACCCCTTAAAATCCAGTAAATAATAAAAAATATTTTAAAAACTTCTTAAAATCCTTGGAAATCCCTGAAATTTGTTCAATTCTATGCAATCCTTTTAAATCCCTTAAAATTCTTTAAATTTTATTGAGTATCCAACGATATCCCTAAAAAACTAAAAAAAATTTTAAAGGATTTCTTAGAAATCTATGAGTTTTCAGGAGATTTTGTAGGATTATAAAAAAAATAATTTCAAGGGTTTTTAATAGATTTTAAAATATTTTTTCATTATTCACAGGATTTAAAAAAAAAATTTTAATAACGAGAGATTTCAATTTGTTGGGGGAATTTAGTGAATTTTCATATAATTTGGCAGGTTTTAAAAGGAATTTTACGGTTTTCCAAAGCAGTTTAAAAGTTTTTATTACATTAAACAAATTTCAAGGAATAACAAGGATTTCAAAAAACTTGAATGTGTTTTTTATTTTTATAGGATTTCATTGGATTTCATAAAATTTTGATACCTTATAATTCCTTTTATTTTTTACAGTTCCACGAAATTCCATAAAAACCCATGAAATTTTTTTAAATCCTTTAAAATCTCTCATAATATTTCTTAATGCCCTGAAATCCCATGAATAATTGAAAAATGGTGAAACTCCTTGAAAATCTTGGATTTCCTTAAAATTCTTTAAAAAAACTTTTAAATCTTTTCAATTTTTTTGAATTCTCTTAAAATTCTTTGAAATCTTCTGCTTTCGTCCGAAATTACCTGAAAACTAATGAAATACAAAAAAATCGACAGAAATCTCCAGAAATCTTTTTAAATTTATAAAATATCTTGAAGAATAAAGAAAACTTTAATACTATTTAAAATCCTTGGAATTCCCTAAAATTTTTTGAATTCTGTGAAATCGTTTACAATCTTTTTAAATCATTTGAAATCTCATGAAATCCCAGAAATTCTTACTTTATCTTTATCTTTACTTATCTTTAAAATTACTTGCAACTTTTCCAATCCTGTCGAATATTTCAAAATTCCTTGAAATTCCATGAAAAATTATAATCTAAAGCTCCTCAAAATTCTTGAAATCCTTGAAATTCCTTTTAATTTTTCAAATTCCATGAATTTTATAAAATCCTTGACAATATCTCATAATCTTTGTAAATCCCTTTAAATCCCTTAAATAATAAAAAAATGTGACACTTTTAAAAATTCTGGGAGTTCCTTGAAATGTTTTTATGTTTATGAGATCTTTTTCAATTGTTTGAAATCCCTGAAAACCTATGAAATCCCTTAAAATCTTTGAAATTCCTTAATATGTTTGAAACCCCTTAAAATCTTTAAAATACAATGACATGCTTCTAATTTTCGTCAAAATATTTAGCAACTCTAAATTTGAAAATTGGCGCGATAAAAAATGGCCGCCGCCATGAAGAACAGCTGATTTTCTTCAACTCGAAAACCCAAATGCTTTTCACTATCTAGCGAAAAGGATATAATAATTTAAACGTGAAAGATTAATTTGATGCCATTTAATCCCTTTGTTCCCTATCTCTTTGATATCTCAGGATTCAAAGCAGAAACAAGAAAATAAAAAGAGAAGAGACTTGGCATTTAATCCTCTTGACCTTCTTCGGCGATAATACACAGGTAAAGGCAAAATAAGATGTCGCAGGTTGGTAATAATAGGTAATCCTGCAACAGCATGATAGTGCACGAAGTAACTCGCTATCTGAATAATAAAGTTGTAATGCATTGCTAGTAATTTGAGGTAAGCCGAAAGCGAATGGAAGACGAGAGGAGAAATCTTGCACAGGAAGTCCAGAAAAATTCCAATAAATGGCCATAATAATTGGAATGTCTTATAATTACCCAAAGTTGGGTGGGACTGACACCATAACACTATTCTCCACCTTACGAGACAACTAGCTAATTATTTTGGACACACATAACGACTCAAAATATATCATTTTAAAAAGGACCTTTTGCTCGTGAAATGTCTCCCCATCCAGTTCATTTAAACAGAACCTAAAAAATGTCTCGATAATAATCAGAGTTGGTTTCCAAGGTCTGGTGCAGCCTCTGGCAAAGGAAGGCCGCTCCTCCCTCTTGTACATTCACCTCCGAGCAATTTATGTACAAACTCCACCACCCCCCCCCCCCCCCCCCCCCCCACAAACAAAAAAAAAAAAAAACCCCCCCCCCCACCCAAAAGGAACCCCCCCCCACCCCCCCCCCACCCCCCACCCGCCCCCCCCCCCGCCCCGCCCCCACCACCC
>JAAAKG020149314.1:0-10074 GCA_010014905.2 Druon quercuslanigerum
GTAATTGAAGGGATTTTAAATATTTTATTATATTTAAAAGAATCCCTAGGCATTTTCCAGATCTTGAAAGAATTTTAAAGAATCCAAAATTTTTTTAAATATTTTAAAAAATACCGAAGAATTTCCAATAAATTTCAATAACTTGAAGTTTTTTCAAAATATTGTAGGGTATTTTTAAAGCAACCAAGGAATTTTAAAGATTTTAAACAAAGTTTGAAGGGTTTCAAATCTTTAAAAAAAATTCGAATTAATATTTAAATAGTTTAAATAAATTGTAATGATTAAAATAATTTTAAAGAATTTCAAGAAACTTTCAATAGATTTTAATAATGTGAAAGCTTTTTCACAGGAGATTTAACATTTTAGAGTATTTTTTTAAATGTCAAGAAATTTTCAAAATACTTTAAAGGAATTTAAAGACTTTTGGGTATGTTTCAGGATTTTGAAGAATTTCCAATACATATTCAAATTTTTGAATGGATTTCCTGAAATTTAAGGTTTCAGGGTATGACTTAAATTTATAAAGAATTTTAAAAAGCTTTAAAAATATTAAGTGGATTTTCAAAGATTTTTAAGGATTTTAAATATTTTTGAGTACTTTTAAAGGTTTTTAAGGAATTTTGAATAGATTTCCATTATTTGCAGATATTCTAGAAGCTTAAACAATTTTCATTTAAAAAAATTACAAGAAATTTCAAAAAAATAAAAAAAGATTGGATGGATTTCTAAACTTTTCAAAAGATTTCAAATATTTTTGGCATTTTAAAAGATTTTAAAGAATTTTTAAAACATTTGAACAATTTGAACGGATTTCAAAAGATCTTAGCGTACTTTTCAAACATTCAGGGAGTTTGAAAGAGCTTTAAAAATTTAAAGAGATTTTACAAGATTTCAAAGGATTTCAAATATTTTAATGTATTTAAAAAGATTTCAAGGAATTTTGAAAATATTTTAATATTTACAGGTATTATAGCAGATTAAAAAAATGTTAGTGCATTTAAAAAATAGAAAAAGAATTTTAATGAGCTTAAAAACGAAGTCGGATTTAAAACAGAATACATACATTCAAATTTAAATTGTTTAATTTTTGAAATATGGACGAAAAGTTATGGTAACTTACATAAATTGTCCAAAATTCAATTTTTCTTAATTTTATGAGGTTTCGGCAATTTATGAATTTTTTGGGTAATTTATGGTAATATTAGAGGTAATTTACTGTAACTTACCAAAAATTGCCAAAAATTAAATTTATAAAATGTCTATAAATTTTCAGAAATTTATGGAAATTTTTGGTCAATTATGTTAATTTTATAGGTAAATATGATAAATTACCATAATTTCCACAAATTTAAATTAAAAAATTTCTATATATTTCCAGAAATTTGTGAAAATTTTTGATCATTTATAGCAATTTTCCAGTTAAATATGTTAAATTACCATGAATTACGCAGGATTTAATTTTAAGAATTTTTATTTATTTTAGGAAATTTATTTAAAAATGGTAATTTATGTTAATATTACATGTAATTTATGGTAACTTACCATCAATAGCCCAAAATTCAATTTGATCATGTTTATAAGTTACCGGAAATTTATGGCAATTTTAGGTCATTCATGGCAGTTTTAAAGGTAAATATGAAAGCTTACCATAAATTAGGCAAAATTAAATCTTAAACATTTTTATAAAAATTTCCGGAAATTTATTAAATTTTTTGGTGGTTTATAGTAATATTACAGAAAATGTATGGCAACTTACCATAAATTGCCCAAAGTTAAATTTAAAAATATCTCTAAATTTTCGGATATTTATAAAATTTTTTGGTAATTTATGGTAATTTTATAGGTAAATATGGTTACTTACAATAATTTACTCAAAATTCAATTATAAACATTTCTATTAATTTCCGTAAATTTATAAATTTATCGGTCATTTATGGTAATATTAAGGTGATTTACACTCACTTACCATACATTGTTAAAAATTCAATTTTAACATGTCTAATTATCCGGACATTTATGAATATTTTCGTAAATTGTGGTAATATCGCAGGTAACTTATGGTAACTTAATATAAATTACCAAAATTCAATTTTAAAATTTCTATAAATTTCTGAAAATTTATGAAAATTGTTGGTCATTCAAAGAAGTTTTGCAGTTAAATATGTTAAATTACCATAAATTACCCATATTTTAATTTTAACTTTTTTTATACATTTTTGGAAATTTATTTAAAAAATGATAATATTGCAGGTAATTTATGGTAACTTATCCTAAATTGCCCAGAATTCAATTTGATCATGTTTATAAGTTACCGGAAATTTATGGCAATTTTCGGTCATTCATGGCAGTTTTAAAGGTAAATATGGTAGCTTACCATAAATTAGGCAAAATTAAATCTTAAACATTTTTATAAAAATTTCCTTAAATTTATTCAATTCTTTGGTAATTTATAGTAATATTACATGAAATGTATGGCAAATTACCATAAATTGCCCAAAATTAAAATTAAAAATGTGTATTTTTTGATCATTTATATTCATTTTGCAGTTCAATATGTTAAATTACCACTAATTACTCAGAATTTATTATAGGAATTTTTATTTATTGAAGGAAATTAATTTAAAAAATGGTAATTTATGGTAATATCACAGGTAATTTATGGTAGCTTACCATCAATTGCCCAAAAGTTCAATTTAAACATGTCCATAAGTTTCCAGAAATTCATAGAAATTTTCGGTCATTCATGGTAATTTTAAACGCAGATATGGTAATTTACTACATATCACGAAAAATTTAATCTTAAACATTTTTATACAAATATCCTGAAATTTGTTAGATTTTTTGGTAATTTATGGTAATATTACAGGTAGTTTACGGTAACTTAACGTAAATTGGCCAAAATGAAATTTCAAAATATCTCTACATTTTCGGATATTTATGGAAATTTTCAGTCATTTATGTTAATTTTATAGGAAAATATGGTTATTTACCATAATTTACCCAAAATTCGATTATAAACATTTTTATCAATTTCCGTAAATTTATGAATTTATCGGTAATTTATGGTAATATTACAGGTAATTTATTATATTTGGCCATAAATTGCACAATATTCAATTTTAAAATGTCTAAATTTAAAATTGTGATAATAGTACAGTTATATTACGGTAACTTACCATAAATTACCAAAATTCAATAAAAAAATTTCCGGAAATTTATGGACATTTTTGGTCATTCAAAGTACTTTTGCAGTTAAATATGTTAAATTACCATAATTTACCCAGATGTTAATTTTAACATTTTTATAAATTTTCGGAAATGTATTTTAAAAACGGTAATTTATAGTAATATCACAGGTAATGTATGATAACTTATCATAAATTACCCAAAATTCAATTTAAACATGCCTATAAGTTTCCGGAAGTTCATGGATATTTTCGGTCATTCATGATATTTTTAAAAGTAATTATGGTTACTCACCATAATTTACCCAGAATTTCATTTGCAGCACTTTTATAAATTTCTGAAAATTTATTTCAAAATTAATAATTTATGGTAATATGAAAGAAAATTTGCGGTAACTTACCATAAATTACCAAAATTCAATTAAAAAATTTCCGGTAATTTATGGAAATTTTTGGTCATTCAAAGTACTTTTGCAGTTAAATATGTTAAATTACTATAAATTACCCCGAAATTAAATTGAAGCATTTTTCTAAATTTCCGAAATTTTAATTGAAAAATATTTATTTATGGTAACTTATGGTAGCTTACCACCAATTCAACGTAATTTTAAAGGTAAATATAGTAACTTACCACATATTACGTAAAATTTAATCTTAAACATTTTCATGAAAATTTCCGGAAATTTATTAAATTTGTTGGTAATTTATGGTAATATTACAGGTAATTTACGGTTACTTAACATAAATGACTACAATGGAATTTCAAAATATCTCTACATTTTCGGATATTTATGGAAATTTTTATGTTTATGTTATTTATGTTAATTTTATAGGTAAATATGGTTACTTACCATATTTTACCCAAAATTCAATCATAACATTTTTATCAATTTCCGTAAATTTATACTAACTTACCATAAACTGCCCAAAATTCAATTTTAAAATGTGAAAATTTCCAGACATTTATCAATTTTTTTGTAATTTGTGGTAATATCGCAGGTAACTTATGGTAACTAACTATAAATTTCAAAATTCAATTGAAAAATGTCTATAAATTTCCGGAAATTTATGGAAATTTTTGGTCATTCAAAGTACGTTTGCAGTTACATATGTTAAATTACCATAATTCTCTCAGATTTTAATTTTAATTATTTTTATCAATTTTCGGAAATTTATCTAAAAATGGTAATATTACAGGTAATGTATGATAACTTACCATAAATTACCAATATTCAATTTCAAAATTTCTTTAAATTTCCGGAAGTTCATGGAAATTTTCGGTCATTCATGGTATTTTTTAAAGTTAATTATGGTATCTTGCCATAAATTGCGCAAAATAAGGGCGTAAACACTTTTCTAAAAATTTAATTAAAAAAAATGTCTTAAATTTTTTCGTAATTTATAGTAATATTACAGCAAATTTATGGTAATTAAAGATAAATTACCCAAAATTCAATATAAAAGTTTCTACAAATTTCCGAAGATGTTCAGAAATTTCTGGAAATTTTCGGTAATTTGCGGTAATTTCATCAATTATATATGGTAACTTTCCATAAATTACCGCAAAATTCTTAACACCAAAATTTCCTGACAGCTTTTAAGATGAGTGGGCTGATGACCGTAAAACTAGAGGTCACAGATGTGATATTTTTATTATTCCCGTCTGACGTCACTTTTCACTCCCTAGGGAGTAAAATTTACTTCATAGAATTCGAAAAGGGCTAAAATCATGCATGTGTCATAAAAAAGAGTAACAAAAATATTTCGAAAAGGTACGTAAAGTTGTAAAGAGTTGGAAGAGAGGATTGGTCAATATAAGGAAAAGAGTTTAAGGAAAAGGTCATGAATAACGAAATGGTAGAGAAAAATGTAAACGAGGGAATGGAAGTAATGATAGAATAAATAAAACGAGTTTCAAAGTACACAAGCAAAAAAGAATGGAAAAAATATTCTATGTATTTGGTAGGAGGAAAGTTAGGAAAGGAAAGTTAGCAGAAAAGGGGGAAAATATGGTAAGGAAAGAGAAGAGGAAGAGGAAATAATAAGCGAAGAAATAGTCAAAGTTTTGGGAATAATGAAAAATAGAAAGGTATGTGGTATAGGAAACTATATCAAATGAATTCTGTAAATATAGTTGGATAGAAATAAAGGAAATGGATGATATGAAGTAGAGTATGGAGAGGAGAGGGCTGGTCAGAGTTATGGAAAGAAGAAGTAGTGGTACCCATAGTGAAGAAAGGCAAAGAGGAGGAGGGTAAAGGTTATTGAGGAATGAAGTTAACGCCAATATTTTATATAGTATATGTAGCTCTTTTATCGGAGAGGTTGAAGAAAAAAGTTGACGAAAAAACGATAAAGTTAGACACCACCAAGTCAGACAGTGTTTAGGAAAGGAATGAGAGTGATGGACAGCATCTGGTTAACGTGGATTTCAGGGCGGATTTTGACTAATTGGACCAAGTTGTTAGGAAAAGTTAAGGTAATAAGGGGTAGACTAGATACTTTAATAAAGAGAGTATCGGAAATTTTCGTGAGACAAGAATCAGGGTAAAGGTAGGAGAGCAAGTTCGTAAGAGGAATAAGGCAAGTATGTCCTCTGAGCCCACTTTTATTACCTTAGAAGATGAAATGAGGAGAAAATGATGGGGATGTTGATGGTTGAAGATGAAGGAGGGACGCTTATTTTCAGGATTGGAGAAATACTTAGATGGTATGAAAGAAAGGGATATAAAAGAAAGGTGATGGTTGAAGATAAAGGAGTGGCGCCTAATTTCAGGATTGGAGAAATACTTAGATGTTATAACAGAAAGGGATAATGAGGTTTACAAAAAGTAGGGTAAAGTCATAAAGAAAGGATTAAGGGATGAAAGGGAGTAAAGTTAGATGGCGTAAAGGACTTAAAATATTTAGGATGTGCTTTGCAAACAGAAGGAGATCATAGAGCTCGTATAAGAGAAAGGTTAAAAAATAGCGGAAGTAGTAATGAGAAAGATATAGGGAATGGTAAGGAAAGCTTTAAAGAAGATTAGAGAAGGAAAAAGTGAAGAATGTGGTATGTCCGGAAATAGATTATGGAGAAGAGAAATGAGGATGGAAAGTACGGAGATGTGTATAATGTGGACGCTAGGGGTAAAACGGACACCGGCAAATATGGTAAGAGAATATTAATCTTTATAAATAATAAATAATTATAAATAATAAAAAAATATTAATGGTCAGAGAAAATAAGAAATTAGTCAGAAAAAGTCAGGGAATTTAAACAAAAAATATATTTTCAGCCCCCCTAGAAAAAATTATATATATAAGCGCCAAACATTGTTGACACATTTTTCAATAATCTGCTTCCTTTTTTTCCTCTTTACCTCTGTTAAACTGTGTGTTTCTAATTAAATCGTCGCCGAGGTAAAAACTTTTCACTTTGACTCGCGAATCTGGCTTCCACAGGTTACTAAATTAAAATTCACTTACCCCTTTCCAATCTTTCCACCATTCAGTTTTCCAACCGCATGCAGTGTGCGTTGTATAAATATTCGAGCTTTGATGGAATATTTAGCTGAAATCATACATCTCAAGCAAACATAAAGAGAGAAGAAAGATTATATTTTTTTATTTTCGTGCACCTAGATGTAACCGTTCGTTAAGTGGAAAAAGAATTTATTAATAATTTAATGAACAATTTTTCAGATCAATACAAACTTTTTAACGGAGATTTTAGGTACAGGCTTCATACTCGTTTTCCTATTTTCCTATTTTCCCTTTATTAAATAATTCTCCTTGTTCCTCTTGGTTGGAAATTAACTTTTTATTAAAAATTAAACTATTTGGTTAAAACTCTTTTTTTGAGGAAAATTCAACATTTTTATTGTGCATTCACTCACTGTTGATTAAAAATTCAGTTATTTGGTTGTAAACCAAGAAGTGAACTTTTCAGTTTCGAAATTCAACTAATTCGTTGAAAATTATTGTTTTTTGTTTAAAGTTTAAACATTTTATTGTAAGTGCAACGGTTTCGTTGAGCGTTTTTTCTATTTTTTTTATAATTCAACTATTTCAATAAAAATTGGTCTTTCTTAGCTAAAAATACAAAATTTTGTTGAAAATTTATCTATTCGAATTTTTCTAAAATATTTTAGTTTTTGTTTAAAAAATATTTGGTTGAAGTTTTAACTATTGCTTTAAAACTCGTTCAAAAATTTAAATTTTGTTTAAAAATGTATGTATTTTGTTAAAAAGTAATGTTTTTTGTTAAAAATTAATTCCTTAGATTGAAAAAGATTTTTTTTTCATTGAAAATTAATTTTTTTAATTAAAATTTTTAATTATTTCATTTTTTGTAGAAAATTTATCTTTTTTAATAATGAAATATTGTTATCAAATAAAAGTTTTTCGTAATATTTAATTTTTTAAATTAATGTTTGTTTATTTCATTATTGTGTTCCTGACAGATGAATTTTTATTTTTAAAATTAGGTAATATTATAATTTAATATTAATTTCTGCAAGTTCACAGTGTACAGAATCTTATTTTTTTTCAAATTTTTCTTAAGGTTCCAAAAAAAATTATTAATGATTTTTTTAGTTTGAAAAAATAATTTTCAGAGAAGAGTGAAAAAGATTCGAAAAGTTTGAAACAGAGTATTAATTTTTAAATATTTCGAACGAAAAATTTAGAAATGCCTGTGAAAAAATTCTTCTTTAGATCTCTCCAGCAGCTTAGTGGATAGAGCACCTGGCCAGCACACAGTGGGAAAAAATTACCTTTTTGGTTAAAAATAACGTACAGTCCACAAATAGCTATCGATTTGGACAAAAAAAATTGTAAAAAAAGCCGATAAGATTTCTAAGAAATTTGTTAAACCTGATTTTTGAATTAGGATTTCAATTTTTTATAAATAAAAAAATATGACGTAAAAATGGCTACTTTTTCTATTTGACGTTCCCGGTGCTCGTCAATAACAGGAAAATTGTTGAAATTGCGTTAGTTGCATAGAGCAACATTAGTTAAAGATTTTCCAATAATAGAAAACAAAAAAAACTTATAAACTAATTATTTGTTGAAAAAATGTTTTCTACGATTTTCCATAATTATACGTTTTTTTAAAGTTATATTGCAAGAAATTTAAATGGAAACAATTTTATATATTAAAAAAAATGTCTCTTAAGTTTAATTTCGTTTTTTTTAATTAACTATTTTGTTGAAAATTCGTCTTTCTTGGCTTAAAATTAACATTTTTATTAAAAATTTATCTATTCCAATTTTTCTAAAATATTTTAGTTTTTGTTTCAAAAATATTTGGTTGAAATTTTAACTATTACTTTAAAATTCGTTCAAAAATTAAAATTTTATTTAAAAATGTATGTGTTTTCTTAAAAAGGAATCTTTTTAGTTAAAAATAAATTCCTTAGATTGAAAAAGATTTTTTTTTCATTGAAAATTATTTTTTCAATTAAAATTTTTAATTATTTTATTTTTGGTAAACAATTTATCTTTTTTAATGGACAATTAATCTTTTTGGTTTGAAATTTATCTGTTTCTTTGGAAAATCAACTATGTTGTTAAATATTCATATAATTTTAGAAAATTGGTCTTTTTCCTTTGAAAATTCACTTATTTTATTAAAAACTTGCATTTTTGGGTTATAAAATTTTAATTACTTTGGTAAAAAATAAATATTTTTGGTTCTAAATTCAACTTTTTAACAACAATTCGTCTTTTTGACTTAAAACCAAAAAAATTTTGGATTATATTTTTTTTCTTTGTTGACTACAAAATCTTCTATACAAAATATTCTTTATTTATTAAAAATACAATAATAAAATATTTTTATCAAAGAAAAGTTTTTTAATGTATAATTTTTTTAAATAATCTTGATCTATTTCATTATTGTATTCTTAACAGATGAATTGTTATTTTTAAAAGACAATTTTTAATTGTTAAAAATAAAAAATGTTACAGTGTCGGATATTTTATTCTGCGGAAGTTTTTAAATTTGGTAATATTATAGTTTAATATTATTTTCTGAAATTTCAGTGTACAAAATTTGATTTATTTTTAAACTTTTCAAGAGAATCACATTTATTTCTTAAGATTCCGAGAAAAATTGTTACTGCTTTTTTTAGTTTGAAAAAATAATTTTCAGATTTTCCAGCAGCTTAGTGGATAGAGCACCTACCAGCACACAGTGGGAAAAAAATGACTTTTTTGGTTAAAAATGACGTACAGCCAACAAATATTTACCGATTTGGACAAAAATTTTTTTTTTTAATCCAAAAAGATTTCTAAGAAAGATGTTGAGCCTGATTTTTGAAGTAGGCTTTCAGTTTTTTATAAATAAACAAATATGACGAACAAATGGACATTTTTTCTATTTGACGTTCCCGGTGCTACTCAATAACAATAAAATTGTTGAAATCGCATAAGTTGCATAGAGAAGCATTAGTTAAAAATGTTCCAATATCAGACAATAAACAAAAAAAATTTATAAACAAATTATTTGTTGAAAAAAGGTTTTCTACGATTTTCCATAATTGTACGTTTTTTCAAGTTATATTGCAAGAAGTTTGAATGGAAACAATGTTATATATTTTAACAAAAATTTCTTAAGATTATACTTGTTTATATTATTAACAAATATAGTGAATAAATGCAGTAATCACGCATTTTTCGACAGAAAAATTCCTTATTTTTTAGTTTTCAATTTTTTTTTTTAAATTAGAAAGTTCATGATAGCTTCAGCCAAGTTCATAATTTTTTGATCAATTTTATGATTTTTTTTAAACAAATTTAAGAAACAAATGCAATAATCAGGCATCTTTCGAAAGAAAAATTCGTTATTTTTTAGTTTTCAATTTCTTTTTAAATTAGAAAGTTCATGATAGCTTCAGCCAAG